>JACXGI010005023.1:0-14349 GCA_016801175.1 Esox masquinongy | reverse complement strand
GTATTAAAAGTCAAAAGAAACCGTTTTTTTCTGCCTTTTTAAAAGTGGTCACTTCAGGTGGTTCAGGAGAGCGTACCAGAAGCTTGGGGTCTAGGTCGTAATGGACTGACAGACTACAGGTTAGAGCGCTAGGCCACTAACTTATAGGTTTCTCGTCAAAAAATCTGTCATTTTGCTGTTGAGCAAGGCAGTTGGTAATGAAGGTCTAAAATGACGGAAATGTAAATTCTCTATATTTTGGGGAATATTATTCAAAATAAGCATCTACAGCGTGGTTCTAAAAAGGGTAGGTAATACAACGTTAAGAGACAGTGAGCAAAACAACAGCCACGTTGGATGAGTTTCTGCATAATAAAGCTTGGAGAAGAAAACAATCTGAAGGGGTGGGCGGGGCTTGGTCGAAAACTCTATCTATAGCAACGGCTTATTTTTATAACGGCATTTCATAAGTGGCTGGTTTGTGTCAGCCACCTCCCCTGCAAACATTTCACCTGGAAACCTGGGTTTCGAATAGCTATTTGCGGACATCTCTACCTCGTGAACTGTTGAGAGAGGGTTCGGGCTGAAGAGGACCCACTCCAGAAAAGGTTTCCTTCCCTTGTCGAAGCTGCCAGAAGATTCCGTCATTGAAGAAAAAAAAAACCTGGTCACGTTGCTAGGGCGACGTTTGGGGGTGTGTTCTTACCTTGAGGTCTGTGTTAAGGACCCAGATAAAGGTGCAGACTGAGGGGTTACTGCTGGACTTGAGGACCACAAACCCACCCGGACCATTCTCACCCCTAGGGAGAAAAGAGGAGAGTGAGGGGTAGAAAGGGTCCTTGTAGATAACACAGGCTAACTGCTGCGTTGAACATTCTCTGCTTTCACTATTGTTTCCAAGTGACAAGAAGGCTGTCAGGAGACCAGACCTGACGTAGCGACTGTGCGGAGGTTTGGCGTCATGTTCGGTTGCCATGCCAGCAGAGATGTAACAGTCTCGCTTGCGCTCCACCCGCCGCACATTCACAAAGTCCCTTAAGGAAAACGAGGACAAGGCCTTCCTCAGTTCCTTTTGTTTCTACAGTCCCAACACAATGAAGAAACAAACACGTCCAGTTGGCCACGCACACGCGTGCTGTTACCTGGCTGACACCACCCCCCCTGCTGCCCCGGCAGAGACGTCATACGACACCAGCGTGTTGTCATCCACCCTCTGGAGGATCTAAAGGAACATACGCACAGCAACGTCAGTCGTCGACATGACTGCAAACATTTTGTCAGGTTTCACTGTACTAGGGGCCTTTAGGTGTGTGTGTGTGTGTGGCTGCCAGGTGACCCCCACCTGGCAGCCAGAAATGGTTTTGTTCCACTGAGCCATCTTCTCTGGCTGCAGGATGGCCTCCTGGTACACCAGTTCTGCTGGACACTGCATAAAAGCCTGGAACACACAAATGCATTGGTATACAGCACTGGTCAAAAGAAATGTCCTTGTTTTCCATGAAAACATACACATGTGGACAAAATTGTTGGTACCCTTCTGTTAAAGTAAGAAAAACCCACAATGGTCACCGAAATAACTTGAAACTGACAAAAGTAATAATAAATAAAAATTTACTGAAAATTAACTAATGAAAATCAGCCATTGCTTTTCAATTGTGGTGCAACAGAATCATTTAAAAAAACAAACTAATGAAACTGGCCTGGACAAAAATGATGGTACCCTGAACTTAGTATTTTGTTGCACAACCTTTTGAGCCAATCACTGCAATCAAGCGATTTCTGTAACTCTCAATGAGCCTTCTGCACCTGTCAACAGGTATTTTGGAGCACTCCTCGTAAGCAAACTGCTCCAGCTGTCCCAGGTTTGAAGGGTGCCTTCTCCAGACTGCATGTTTCAGCTCCTTCCACAGGTGTTCAATAGGATTTAGATCAGGGCTCATAGAAGGCCACTTCAGAGTCGTCCAATGTTTTGCTCTTAGCCATTCTTGGGTGTTTTTAGCTGTGTGTTTTGGGTCATTGTCCTGTTGGAGGACCCATGACCCGTGACTGAGACCAAGCTTTCTTACACTGGGCAGCACATTTCATGCCAGATTACCTTGATAGTCTGGAGATTTCATTGTACCCTGCACAGCTTCAAGACACCCTGTGCCAGATGCTGCAAAGCAGCTCCAGAATATAACCGAGCCCCCTCCATGTTTCACAGTAGGTACAGTGTTCTTTTCTTTGTAAGCTTAATTTTTGCGTCTGTGAACATAGAGCTGATGTGCCTTGCCAAAAAGCTCCAGTTTTGTCTCATCTGTCCAAAGCACATTCTCCCAGAAGCTTTGTGGCTTGTCGATATGCATTTTGGCAAATTCCAGTCTTGCTTTTTTATGATTCGCTTTCAACAGTGGTGTCCTCCTTGGTCTTCTTCCGTGAAGTCCACTTTGGCTCAAACAGCGACGGATGGTGCGATCTGACACTGATGTACCTTGACCTTGGACTTCACCTCTAATGTCTTTGGAAGTTGTTCTTGGCTCTTTGGTTACCATTCGTATTATCAGTCTCTTCAATTTGTCATCAATTTTCCTCTTGCGGCCACGTCCAGGGAGGTTGGCTGCAGTCCCGTGGACCTTAATGAATAATGTGCAACTGTAGTCACAGGAACATCTAGCTGCTTGGAGTTGGTCTTATAGCCTTTACCTTTAACATGCTTATCTATATTTTTCTTTCTAATCTCCTGAGACAACTCTCTCCTTAGCTTTCTGTGGTCCATGTTCAGTGTGGTACACACCATGATACCAAACAGCACAGGGACTACTTGTCACCCTTTAAATATGCAGACTAACTACTGATTACAAGTTTGAAGACACGTGTGATGCTAATTAAAGGACACACCATAGTTTAACGTGTCCATATGGTCAAATTATTTTCAATCTTTTCTAGGGGTACCATCATTTTTGTCCAGGCCAGTTTCATTTGTTTGTTTTTTTTAAATGATTCTGTTGCACCACTATTCAAAAGCAATGGCTGATTTTCATTAGTTAATTTTCAGTAAATATTTATTTATTATTACTTTTGTCAGTTTCAAGTTATTTCAGTGACCATTGTGGGTTTTTCTTACTTTAACAGAAGGGTACCAACAATTTTGTCCACGAGTGTACATGAAATTAGTTTCAATGGGAAATATAGTCATTCACAGGGTTAGAAATAATGATTTTCAATTGAAATACTAATTGTGTCTTATTGTGCTTTTTTCAAAGAATCCTCCATTTGCAGCAACTACAGCCTTGCGGATATTTGGCATTCTAGTTATCAATTTGTTGAGGTAATCTGAAGAGATTTCACCCCATGCTTCTTGAAGCACCTCCCACAAGTTGGATTGGCTTGATGGGCACTTCTGACATATCATACGGACGGTAAAGCTGCTCCCACAACAGCTCAATAGCGTTGAGATGGCCATTCCATTATAGACAGAATACCAGTGGACTGCTTTTTCCCTAAATAATTCTTGCTTCGTCTGTACATAACACTTTTTTCCAATGTTCCTCTATCCAATGTTCACTGTTGATGTTGATCAATCAATCAATCAAATTTATTTATAAAGCCCATTTTACATCAGCAGTTGTCACAAAGTGCTTTTACAAAACACCCGGCCTTAAAACCCCAAGGAGCAAACAACAGTAGTGTTGAATTTCAGTGGCTAGGAAAAACTCCCTAAGGCGGCCGAAATTTAGGAAGAAACCCAGAGAGGACCCAGGCTCAGAGGGGTGACCAGTCCTCTTCTGGCTGTACCGGGTGAACATATTAAGAGTAATGTTGAGACTGGTGTTTTGCGGGTACTATTTAATGAAGCTTCCAGTTGAGGACCTGTAAGGTGTTTCTCAAACAAGACTCTAATGTATTTGTCCTCTTGCACAGTTGTGCACCGGAGCCTCCCACTCCTCTTTCTATTCTGGTTAGAGACAGTTTGCCCTCTTCAGTGAAGGGAGTACTATACACTGTTGTACGAGATCTTCAGTTTCTGGGCAATTTCTTTGCATGAAATAGCCTTCATTTCTCAAAACAAGAATAGACTGATGAGTTTCAGAAGAGCTTCAGCAGTGCTAACACTATAGCAAAAATGTTTCTAATGATCACATAGACTTTTAAAATGATGAACTTGGATTAGCAAACAAAACATGTAATTGGAACACAGGACTGATGGTTGCTGATAATGGACCTCTGAACACCTACAGTTGTGCTCATAAGTTTGCATACCCTGGCAGAAATTGTGAACTTTTGGCATTGATTTTGAAAATATGACTGATGTATTTCATTTAAGGATAGTGATGATATGAAGCCATTTATCATCATATAGTTGTTTGGCTCCTTTTTAAATCATAATGATAACAGAAATCACCCAAATGGCCCTGATTAAAAGTTCACATACCCTTCAATGTTTGGCCTTGTTACAGACACACACAGGTGAAAATGGCAATTAAAGGTGAATTTCCCACACCTGTGGCTTTTTAAATTGCAATTAGTGTCTGTGTATAAATAGTCAAAGAGTTTGTTAACTCTCACGTGAATGCACTGAGCAGGCTAGATACTGAGCCATGGGGAGCAGAAAAGAACTGTCAAAAGACCTGCGTAACAAGGTAATGGAACTTTATAAAGATGGAAAAGGATATAAAAAGATATCCAAAGCCTTGAAAATGCCAGTCAGTACTGTTCAATCACTTTTAAGGAGTGGAAAATTCAGGGATCTCTTGATACCAAGCCAAGGTCAGGTAGATCAAGAAAGATTTCAGCCAAAACTGACAGAAGAATTGTTCGGGATACAAAGAAAAACCCACAGGTAACCTCAGGAGAAATACAGGCTGCTCTGGAAAAAGACGGTGTGGTTGTTTCAAGGAGCACAATATGACGATACTTGAACAAAAATGAGCTGCATGGTCGAGTTGCCAGAAAGAAGCCTTTACTGCGGCAATGCCACAAAAAAGCCCGGGTACAATATGCCCGACAACACCTTGACACGCCTCAAAGCTTCTGGCACACTGTAATTGAGTGACAAGCCCAAAATAGAGCTTTATGGTCACAACTATAAGCACTATGTTTGGAGAGGGGTCAACAAGGCCTATAATGAACAGAATACCATCCCCACTGTGAAGCATGGTGGTGGCTCACTGATGGGGGTGTGTGAGCTCCAAAGGCACGGGGAACCTTGTGAAAATTGATGGCAAGATGAATGCAGCATGTTATCAGAAAATACTGGCAGACAATTTGCATTCTTTTGTACGAAAGCTACGCATGGGACTCTCTTGGACTTTCCAGCACGACAATGACCCTAAGCACAAGGCCAAGTTGACCCTGGATTTTTGTGCCAGAAGTGGCATAAAGTCACCGAACAGCAATGTGACAGACTGGTGGAGAGCATGCCAAGACGCATAAAAGCTGTGATAAAAAAAAAAATCAGGGTTATTCCACCAAATATTGATTTCTGAACTCTTCCTAAGTTAAAACATTAGTAATTTCTTGTTGAAAAATTAATATGAATTTGTTTTCTTTGCATTATTTGAGGTCTGAAAACAATGCATCTTTTTTTGGTTATTTTGACCAGTTAATTTCTACAAATAAATACTCTAAATGACAATATTTTTATTTGGAATTTGGGAGTAATGTTGTCAGTAGTTTATAGAATAAAACAAAACTGTTCATTTCACTCAAACACATACCTATGAATAGCAAAACCAGAGAAACTGATAATTTTGCAGTGGACTCTTAATTTTTTCCAGACCTGTATATTACCAATTCTACAAGGGTATGCAAACTTTTGAGCACAACTGATATTCCATTAAAAATCATCTGTTTCCAGGTACAATAGTCATTTACAACATTAACAATGTCTACACTGTATTTCTGATCAATTTGATGTTATTTGAATGGGTAAAAAATAGCTTTTCTTTCAAAAACAATGACATTTCTAAGTGACCTCAAACTTTTTAATGGTAGTGCACAATACCGTTAAAAATTTTCATTTTCAATAAATTGTCTCAAATTAGGGGTGTCACGATATACCGGTATTGACGATAACCGTGATATTTAAACAAGAAACCAGGCAAGCCTAGTTCAGCCGGCCCGCAATAGAAAGTGTTGCCATCTTGAGATTCGAACCCCGGGTCACCCACATGAAAGGCTGTGTCGTTAACCACTACATCACGGAGCTGTACTTTTACCAGGTGTCATTATAGCCTCGTCTCTATCCTGAACAAATCCTCTTTTGCCACTGGCTGTTTTAATAGTTAATTGGCCATTTGTGAATGAAATTGGCACAGTTAAACTGACTAACATTTCTTACTAAGTTTACCTCTGCCACAAATAGCGGCTATGTATTGCGTTTGCCACTGGCCGTTTTAACAGCTTATTACCCAGTAATAAGCTTTACCGGTATCTACTAACTTACTGGAATAGTCATAAGAATTGAGCAATTGCTAGCAAGTCTGCCAAAGCTATTTCATTTCATGGCATAAGAACGTATTTTTTTCTTTCATGGCAAAACAACTTACTTTTTTCTTTCAATCGCGAATGACACTGATACAATAACTATCAATAAGGGCGACGATAACTAACTTTTTCATCAAGTGAAAAGACGAGAGAATCGTGGAATCTACCAGAAATAATTAATAAATGTCGTTGCTCTCAATAGATTAGAACGTAGGTCTTCCATATGAGAGACACTGTCTTTAACCACTACGCCACGGCATTACACGTTCCAGCAGTCGCTAGACTCCATTGAGGATTGTGTTAAATAGGCTTACTAGTATCTACTAACTTCCTAGGAATAATTAAAAGAATTGAGCAATTGCTAGTGAGACTGACGCATGCACGGATGCGAACTTCGAAAATCCACTAGAAACAGACGCAATATAACCGTAAACTGTTTTATTTCAGGCTTACCATAATGTAGATACTAACGGTTTTAGCCAGCAAAGTTTTCGTCTGTACGGAATAATTCATAACGCGTTCTACGCATCGCCTGCGAGGAGATACGATCTCGGAACCTATAGTTCACAAGTCCGCTTCTCTAACCACTACACTGTTTAACATGGGGTAGTCAATCACTCAGTCAGTCAGTAAGAGACATTCGCTCTTCTTAGCCGGCTCCGCTAACGCGGTCTGGCAAAAATGAAATATTGATATCATGTTAATAATACACATATGATAATATCGTATTCACTAGGCAAAACTGAAGTTGTATTTTTCCAAAAAACCCTCTCGGTTTTTCGATACCTTATTCATGTCACTAGACAAACGATGCATGTGCTTAAACAAGGATACTGGACCTACTGTATGTACTGGCGTTGAAATCAACTCGTTAGCCCCACTAGAATCCCCGGGAGAGATTTGCAAAAATCTGTTTTAGTAGCCCATTCACATGGAAAAAAACTCTCGGTTTTTCCATAGCTTATTCGTGGACAAACGATGCTTTTGCTTAAACTACGAATCAGGACCTATACACTGGCGTTTGATTTAACGCCTTTTCATAGCCTATTCACTAGGTGAAAATGTTTAGTTTTTTTTCCAAAAACTCCTCTCGGTGTTAGGCCTTGTGGATCTTTTGTTTATCAGTTTATCTGGTTGCCTTTTCTCTATCCATTAAATTGTTCTTTTTGTATGCTTCTATTTTTTTATTCGTACAGTTATGGTTACAGACTCTCTCCACCTCCATAAACTCATATTTTGAGTGTAATTTATTTGCCAAAAAAGAGAAAAAAAAAACACATTAAACAAAGTTGAAGATGAATTTGACTGACAGCATCAAATTTTCTATAGATACCGCGATAATATCTTTACCGTGAATTCTTTTGGCCACAATAATCGTGTACTGAAAATTTGATATCGTGACAGCTCTATCTCAAATGTCTAAAAACTGGATTATTGTCATTACGGGGTATTGTTTGTAAATTGACAACAAAAAAGATGAATTAAATAATTTAGTCAATTATTAAAAAATTTGGAAAAGTCAGAACACTTTCTGTAGGCACTCTAGTTCAAGACATCTTAAAAGATAACCATCTCAATGTATCTTTTCACATGAAAAGGAAATGGACATCTCGGAGTATTGTGAGATACAACTTACAGTACTGTTATCTATCAAAACGTTTAGCATTCAGGTCCAAACAGTAACGTATGAGTACTAGGGTCACATCAGTATGGAAGGTCAGTATTAAATCAAAGATGAAAGAATTCAAGTTAACTTTCCTAGATGAGGGCCTAAAATTTACAATTTCCCTAACACTCACAGAAAAGTCAAATCACATTCTGAAAGCAAACACCAATAAAACATAAACGATGTTGAGGGATCACCTTAAGAATGAAGGTCTTTCCATGGAACGGAATCTCCAGCGTGTAAACAGAATCGCCCATATCCTGACAAGAAGATGTGAAGAATTAAGTACAGCACCTCACTCACTCAATAACATTAACATGAGCAGCATATCGTACTGTTGCGTCCGTACTCTCAACGAACAGCGCAAAACACCCGAGTGGTTAGAGTCACTCACATTGTTCTTCTCAAACTTCCAGTTCTCCTCCTGAGCCAGGATCTGTTCCACCACAGCCATGGCCTCTTTACCCTGCCTAACCAGCTCCTTCTCCTGGGGGGAGACTGCCCTGCGACCCAGGCCCTCCTCATCCAGGTCGTCCTCAGACCCTGGACGTCAGAACACAACCAGAGAGTTTACCGTTAGATGAGACGGTGAAACTACATGAACAATGTGGGACTTACAGGAAGGAAGACGGAATTACAGGAAGGATCCAGAAAACACGATGAATTACAAGAACAGACAAAGAGAGATGTGGTACCGGCGAGAGATTCGGGGGGAGAGTAGAACTGTCCCTCGGACACTGCGCGGGGGTAGATCATGGGAGCGTGCTCGGATGCTGCGTTGACTGCTGCCAGGAAGGCTGGGGGAGACACACAAGTCAAATCTCTTCAACGCATATTTGTTTCTTCCAACTGACCAACAAATGATTGTACATATCAGTGTCTGTGGTCCCACCCTCGTCCTTCCTCTGAGGGGATTCCCAGAGGGCCCAGATCCGCTGATGTGTATTAAATTGTCATCTGGCTCGTCTCACCTCTCTCCTCCTCAGCCTCGACCGTGAGCACCTTGAAGTCCAAGAACCACGTCTCCAGCCACGCCACCACGAACGATGTGATGGGCAACACGTAGCCAAAAGCATTCTGGGACAGCAGCTATGCGAGACCTCACATGTTAGTCTGAGACAATAGGTACAATACTGTTGAAAGGTTTTGGGGTCAAATTTCCTTGTTTTTGAAAGAAAAGCTAATTTTTTTGTCCATTAAAATAACGTCACATTGATTAGAAATACAGTGTAGACATTGTTAATGTTGCAAATGACTATTGTAGCTGAAAACGGCTGATTTTCAGGGGAATATCTACATAGGCGTACAGAGGCCCATCAGCAACCATGTGCTGTTCTTTCAAAAACAAGGAAATTTCTAATTGATCCCCAACTTTTGAACGGTAGTGTATATATATACAGCTCCGGAAAAAATGAAGAGACCACAGCACCTTTTACTTACCTTTCCAAAAAAGTTGAAATGGAAAGTTTTGAGTGAGGAACAAAAGCGTTCAATTTGCAGTGGTCTCTTAATTTTAACCCTTCTGTTCCTCACTCAAAACCTTCCTTTTCGACTTTTTTGGAAAGCAAAGTAAAAGGTGTGGTGGTCTCTTAATTTTTTCCGGAGCTGTATGTATGTGTACGCGCACGCGTACCCGCTCACGCACACGCACGCACGCACACACCATTGTAATGACAACTACCATTTCCTTCCCCATTGTAAAGAAAAAAGAAATAGCGGGCAAATTGCAAAAGGATTTTTTTCCCCAGGCTGTCACCACAGGAACTAACGCAGAAAGCTGTGGAAAGGTGTAACCTGATAACAGACATGTATGTACAATCCCCATCAGTAGAATGCGTCAGCCGCCAACCAGGCAGACAATACATAGACGGTCTAAATGGAGAAGTGAAAAGGCGAAGTAGCTTAGAAAACCGACCTCTGTGACAATCAAGCACACGACTGTTTCTAGTGAGGAGAGGGTGAGCACTCACATTGGAGAGGATCACTTTGGCTACCAGGAAAGAGCTGGTCACTAGGGTGGTGATCTATGGGAATGAAACAGTGGAAAAACTTAGGATTTCACACTAGGTAGGGGGCGGGGCTTCAGCACACCACATGACCTCTCTGTCGGTCTAAAGTTGCTCGCTCTTACCGCAATGACCCACCAGTGCCTCAAACGTAGAGCAGCATAACCCAACTGGAGACACAGGAACCGAAACAAGGCAAGAAGCTGTGGAGTAGAATAAAAAAAAGTTAAAAAAGAAATAAGAAAATAACCAAGCCCTTCAGCTCATACTGGAGAAATAGGAAATTTGAGAGTAAAACTTTTTAATGGGTGGTTGTTGATGTGACAATTATAGCTAAAATAATTGCACTAGCAGTTGGAATTTAAAGGGTGATAAAACAAACTGTTTTTAAAATATTGTTCCAATTAACATTAAGGCATGAATTTGCTCTAAGCCTTGTTTTATAAATTTGGCATCGACACACTGGAATGGCCTGGACTGTACATTCATAAACTTAATGATTTAACAATTTCAGAACAATGGCTAGACCATTTACACTCACAAAGATGTCAAAGAAGGAGGACTTAAAGTTGTATGTGACAACCTCGAGTTCCAGGCTATGCCAAATGGAGTTGGAGATCTGCATTGAGACAAAACAGAGAAGCCATAAAGGAAAACATGCAGCTAGAGGCAAGTTCATCCAAAAACAAACAAATGTAACATGCCCATCATCATGCAGTGCTGACACAACAAAAGACAAGCTGAAATGAACTGCCAGAAAATGACCTCAGGTAAAACAGTAACAGCTCTGCAGGGAATCTGACTGGCAATTATGTTCACACCTTCTCCTAGGAAAGTAAAATTGGAGCACATCCTGTGACACATAAAACAGTGGAACCAATTACAGTAAGTGTCAAGAGGAAAATCACTCAGACAGCAGGCGAAAAGACCAACAGACTGTAAACAGAGGACAGGGTTTACCACTCAAATACCTGAGGGGTATTCCAGAACGATGTAACTTAGCTGTCAACCCAGAACTTGAGCAAACTCAGAGTTTTCGGCTCCAGAAAGGGAGCAAGAGGTGTTACCCAACGCGGTTGTCCAATGTTACCCAACACGGTTTTGCTTTCACTTGCCTATACAAACTGTGTACTGCTTTGAGATTTCTCCAGAGTAATAATATCTTTAACATCTATGTTGCTGCAAAACCCATACTGGAAGCCAAGCAGAAAATGTGTAAATTCACATGTGATTTAATTAACAAATCCAAGTCCAATGTATTTATTAATAGAAAATGTTCAGAGTCTATAGAGCACTCTTATTCCACAGAGAACAGGGTTCACCACTCGGTTCGTGACTCACATTCAACTCAATGATCCACAGCAGGGCGATGAAGAGGAGGTCAAAGGTGACAAACAGGCAAAAGGTGCGGCGAACGTCAGAGATGACCCGCCTATTGGCAGGTGGCCCGACCAGGTAATGGGTAGAGGGGGCGGAGGCGGTGGTGGAGTAGGACGCATTCAGGGAGGCAATGGCAGGAAGGCTCCCCCCAAGCTCCCCGTAGTCCACTCTGCCCGGCATTCCTACTGACGGAGGGGGCGATCCACCTGGGGACGACAGATGTGTGCCGCTGGTGAGGTCTGGCCAGTTAAAGGGCCCAAGGAAGAGGCGGGGAAATCATGATGGGATGTTTCCTATGAGGCAGTTTAATTCTAGTCCTGACATAAATACCTCCTGATGAGCATCCGGAACTGAAAAACTGGCCTGTAATTTCAAGCGGTAGACTACAAGCAGAGAAAGCGGATTTCAAGAAGTTCACTTTTTTTTGTTATTTTTATAAACATGCTCACACACCCTGATACTACCATCGATTGTCAGTTTGCAATGGATTTAGTTAACTGAGGTTTGAAATTGCTGTTATAGTTAATACTAGTCTGTAGACCTCTGTTAGGGCAAGGAACCCGAACCAGTTAACATCAAGGTTAACAACTTTTGTTGAAATTTTTTTAACACATTGGTCTACAGTGATGGCCGGCTGATATAAATTAATCATGTGTTGCTTTGAACATTGGACTGCTAGAGATAACACTGAATGCTTGAAGTTGAGTGATCTGATTCTGAGTGGGCCTGTTTACAGTATTGATTAGCAATGAATGCATCTTTGTCTTGATTAGCATTGAATGCATCTGTAATGCATTGATTAGCATTGTGCGGATGAAGACACAGACAAAGCTTAAAGCAATGTTTAAACTTTTCCTTTAGAAAAATATTTTGCCGAAGAAAAAGTAATATACACATACTAAATAAATAGTGAAAAACCAGCCTCCTAATTAACTTCAGAAAAAAAAGAGGGCGAACGACTGAACAACAACAATGGCCATATCATGAGGCATCTGTACTCGGAGAACTGGTCAAAACACATAAATGACCACAGGACGTATTCTTGCACAGAGACACACACACATCCAAACTCGTATACATAAATCACTGCATTATGGAAAACGGGACTGGACAAAACTAGATAGTAGATCCAGCACGTAGGCAAATACTATGCAACTAGCAAGCTGACAGCTTAAACGAAACTGGTTACAGCTAGTTAGAAGATACATGCAGGTTCTGTAAACATGTGAATCTAATAATGGTCGAAATGTTTAAAAGTAAACACGTATACTATACAATGGGATAAAATGCCAAGCTTACATAACAGTGTTGTTGTTGTTTTGGCATAATTAGCTAGAAAGTGAGCTAGCTAAGATAGCTACATTATACACACCATTCCAAATTTCCAACAAAACACATATATAGACAAGACACAGATTTCTAATTTGAACTATGAACACATGAAACGTGTTTGAATTGAACAAGAACCAAATCGAGCCTTTAACTCACCTGATTCAGCACATCATCATCGCCGAAACATCTCTTCCGGGAATCCGTTCTACAGGAAAGTGGTCACTTTGCCATTTCCTGTTTAGAAGTGTTGTATGTTTATTAATCGGACTCGCAACAGACGACGTCTGACTTTATATATTTGTCATACTTTGTGTTCTTGTTCTTTTCTTCTGTGTGATGGTTGTTGCTGTAGTTGTTTATTTTATTATTAAACCCAACTCTATATTTTCAAACTTGTTTAGAAAAGAAACATAATTCAAACTTTCAAACACGTAGACCTGACCTGTCTAGATTAAGTTGTGCGTATACAAATGCATTTCCTGTTGACAGCTAGCGAACAAATGGAATGCCACTGTATTTCAGCAAGCTAACATTAGCATTTCTATCTATTTGAGACTAACTGCTTGCTAATAACCGTATTGTCAATGTGAATTTGATGAAATGATGGGTCTTTTTTCCAACTAAATATTATAATTAGCAATGTAATCATATACTGTGTATTTGGAAAGTATTTAGACCGCTTCACTTTTTCTACATTTCGTTACCCAGTCTTATTCTAAAATACATTTAAAATCATCAATCTACAAACAATACTCGTGATGACAAAGCAAAAATTGGTTTATAGCAATTTTATAAAAATTAAAACATAAATATCATATTTGCATAAGTATTCAGACTCTGCTTTGTCATTCGAAATTGAGCTCAGGTGCATCCAGTTTTCGTCAATCACTGCTGACAATTCTTTTGAGCTCTTGGTTTGGTTTTTACTCCAACATGCACCAACTGTGAGACCTTATATACAGGTGCTGGTCATATAATTAGAATATCATCAAAAAGTTGATTTATTTCAGTAGTTCCATTCAAAAAGTGAAACTTGTATAGTGTATATATTCATTCCACACAGACTGATATATTTCAAGTGTTTATTCCTTTTAATTTTGATGATTATAACTGACAACTAATGAAAACCCCAAATTCAGTATCTCAGAAAATTAGAATATTGTAAAAAGGTTCAATATTGAAGACACCTGGTGCCACGCTCTAATCAGCTAATTAACTCAAAACACCTGCAAAGGCCTTTAAATGGTCTCTCAGTCTAGTTCTGTAGGCTACACAATCATGGGGAAGACTGCTGACTTGACAGCTGTCCAAAAGACAACCACTGACACCTTGCACAAGGAGGGCAAGACACAAAAGGTAATTGCTAAAGAGGCTGGCTGTTCACAGAGCTCTGTGTCCAAGCACATTAATAGAGAGGCGAAGGGAAGGAAAAGATGTGGTAGAAAAAAGTGTACAAGCAATAGGGATAACCGCACCCTGGAGAGGATTGTGAAACAAAACCCATTCAAAAATGTGGGGGAG
>JACXGI010005022.1:0-43272 GCA_016801175.1 Esox masquinongy | reverse complement strand
AGGGGACTTGATGTTTGTTTTTGCAAACTTCAGCCGGGCTTGGATGTTTTTCTTTGTAAGAAAAGGCTTCTGTCTTGCCGCCCTACCCCATAGCCCATTCATATGGAGATTGTTGTCACATGTAGCACACAGCCAGTACTTGCCAGAAATTCCTGCAGTTCTTTTAATGTTGCTCTAGGCCTCTTGGAGGCCTCCCTGACCAGTTTTCTTCTCGTCTTTTCATCAATTTTGGAGGGACGTCCAGTGCATGGTAATGTCTCTGTTGTGCCATATTTTCTCCACTTGATGATGACTGTCATGATTCACTGTGTTCCATGGTATATCTAATGCTTTGGAAAGCCTTTTGTACCCTTCTCCTGACTGATATCTTTAAACAATGAGATCCCTCTGATGCTTTGGAAGCTCTCTGCGGACCATGGTTTTTGCTCTGAGATGCAACTAAGAAAATGTCAGGAAAATCCTACTAGAACAACTGAACTTTATTTGTGATTAATCAGAGTCACTTTAAATGATGGTAGGTGTGTAATGACTTCTTTTTAACATGAGTTTGAATGTGATTGGTTAATTCTGAACGCAGCCACATCCCCAGTTATAAGAGGGTGAGCACACTTATGCAACCAGGTTATTGTAGGGTTTTTATTTTTCATTTTTCCCCCTCGAAGATTTCAGTTTGTTTTTCAATTGAATTGTTCACATTATAGGTCACATTAAAAGTAGAAAAAGTTCTGACATGATTTATTTTTGTTTCATTCTATTACATCACAAAAACCTGGCATTTTCACAGGGGTGTGTAGACTTTTTATATCCATTGTAGGTATGTGGAGATATGTTTTCACTTCCTGTGAAACTATAGGATGCAGGAAGTTTTTGTCGTATGACATCTGCTGTGTTTGAAATATCCAATTTTCTTTTAGTAATTATTGATGGGGTGTATCCACAGATGCTATATGTGATGTTTCGTGGAAATCGGACGAACGGCCTAGGACTGATTCGTTTTAGAATAGTTTTAATCTATTCAAAATACCGGGAAACGAAGATGACACAGCTCATAGGTGCAAAAGGCAATTTTGTTTGGCTCAACACAAAGCACAATTTGAGATGAGTCTGGTGACTTTAGCTCTAAGGAGCACGGAAAAATCGCTATTTGAAAATCTCAACTTTGACGATACACTGTAGCGCCCCCCAATGGCCGATCTTGTCCATATTTTTATTGCTTGTTGAAGGTCTATAGGCGCTTATACTTATAAAGTTTGATGGCAATCAGACTCTTTTAAAGCTTTTGATTCATATCTTGAATTTCATTGGCCCATGGCGGTCACATGGTTTGCACTACCAACTTCCTATTTATTGCAGAACAGCAACCTGATGCACTCATGCAACTGACCAAGTTTACTTGGAATATCTGTTTGCATTCACCCATAATGAGCCTTCAAAGGGACTTTCTGATATAGCGCCCCCACTTGGCCGATTGGTGCCAAACAGTGCATGCCTCCTCTAATCCTCCTTCCAACCATGGATACCAAGTTTGGTGACTATACGACAAATGGTTGCTGAGAGACACCCTCACTTCCTGTTTGACGGCCTCATCGCCATATTCCGTTGGCTGTAATGGACAAATGGTCTCGCATATCAAAAATCCATCAAATTACTTTTTTTAGGATTGGTCTGAAGATCATCTGTGCCATTTTTCATGGATTGCTCAAAATTTGTGGCCTGTGAAAAATTTCTAAGCATTTTCAGAAAATTCAAACTGGCGGAAAATCCAATATGGTTGAAATGAAAACAGACTCGTGAATCATATGATACCAGATTTATGTCTCTAGGGCAATCAGAGCCCGAGTTATGAACATTTGAAAATCGCAACTTTGACCCAATGGTGGCGCCAGACGATTGGGCCTATGGACACAAATTGCTGTGCGTTATTTTGTGATAGCCCTCTATCAGCGTGCAAAGTTACAAAAAAGTTAGCCAGCAATTTGTGTAGGTGTAGGTGAACTTGAAAAAACAGTGGAATAATAATAATAAATATAGCTGCCAGCAGCAATGAAGGGGTCCAAGTAAACAGAGTGCTAGACGAGGATTGGCCTCATAAGCCTGATAGGTCTAATAGCCCTGGTCATCTGTTTGTATAAACATAAACAGGCATTTAAATGGATTTTCTGGTATAGCGCCCCCACATTGCCGATTAGTGCCAAATACCGCTGGTCTCTTCCGCACCTCATCCCAACCATGGATACCAAGTTTGGTGCCCATCGGATAAACGGTTGCTGAGATATGGCCTCACTTCCTGTGAAATTGGAGGACTCAGGAAATTGTTGACATATGACTTTTGCAGACCTTCTCTGTACCTCAATCCAACCATGGATACCAAGTATGGTGGCCATCGGATAAACGGTTGCTGAGAAACGTCCTCACTTCCTGTGAAATTGTAGGACGCAGAAAGTTGTTGATATATGACATATGCAAACCTCCTCTGCACCTCATTCCAACCATCGTTACCAGGTTTAGTGCCCATCAAATAAACGGTTGCAGAGAAACAATTTCACTTCCTGTGAAATTGTAGGATGCAGGAAGTTGTTGACATGGGACATATGCAGACCTCCTCCGCACCTCATTCCAACCATGGATACCAAGTTTGGTGACATTCGGACAAACGGTTGCTGAGATACGGCCTCACTTCCTGTTTGGCGGCTTCACTGCCAAAATTCTTTCTAGCAACTTTTGTTAGGCTTGGTTTGAAGATCCTATGTGCCACGTTTCGGAAAGATTGGACAAAATTTGTGGACTTTTATAGGTTTTTCACAAAATCCAAAATGGCGGAAAATCTAGTTAGGCAGAAATGAAAACGGCCAATAGGAAAGTTGTTCAGCGCGTGCTCCTGCATCATATGACACCAGTTTTGTGTTTCTAGGACAACCAGAGCCAGAGTAATAAGCGTTTGAAATTCGCAACTTTGACCATACACTGTAGTGCCCCTCAATGGCCAATCTCGCCCAAACTTTTACTGGTTGTTGGGGGCCTATAAGACCTTATACTGATCAAGTTTGATGGCGGTCAAACATTTCTAAAGCCTTTGATTCATTGCTTGAACTTGATTGGCCCGTGGTGGTCACATGGTTTGGACTACCGACTCCCTATTCACTGCAGTATTACAACTTGTTGCACTCATGTAACACACCAAGTTTGGTAGAAATATCTGTTTGCGTTCCGGAGTAATGAGTCTATAATGAACCTTAAAGTGCTTTTCTGGTATAGCGCCCTCACATGGCCGAATCGTGCCAAACTCCGCATGTCCCCTCTGTTCCTAATTGCAACCATGGATACCAAGTTTGGTGACATTCAGACAAACGGTTGCTGAGACACGGCCTCACTTCCTGTTGATTGGCTGTAATGGACAAACGATTATGAGAATCAAAATTCTTTCTAGCAACTTTTGTTAGGCTTGGTTTGAAGATCCTATGTGCCATGTTTCGGAAAGATTGGACAAAATTTGTGGACTTTTATAGGTTTTTCACAAAATCCAAAATGGCGGAAAATCTAGTTAGGTGGAAATGAAAATGGCTTATTGCAAAGTTGTTCAGCACGTGCTCCTGCATCATATGACACCGGTTTCATGTCTATAGGACAATCAGAGCCTGAGTAATAGGCGTTTGAAAATCACGACTTTGACCCGATGGTGGCGCTAGAGGCATGAGCCGATGGACACCAAACTTTTTTGTGTGAGTTTGGCATAGCCCTCTATCATTTGCCAAATTTCAAAAGAAGTTATCCTGTAGAAGTAGGTGAACCTTGCAAAAATGGTGGAAGGAAAAAAATAATAATAATAAAAAACTAACAATTACAATAGGGCTCCGCAGCTTTCGCTGCTTGGACCCCTAATAATAATAAAAAACTAACAATTACAATAGGGTTACATGTAGGTATGTATGGCTGGATCATTTCAGCGAGGTAAGTAGGAGCAAGTCCATGTATTGCTTTATAGGTTACGAATAAAACTTTAAAATCAGTCCTAGTCTTAACAGGCAGCCAATGTAAAGAGGCTAATACTGGAGTAATGTGTTCAAAATTTTAGATCTAGTTATGATTCTAGCAGCCGTGTTCAGCACTAATTTAAGTTTATTTATTGATTTATCCTGGTAACCGGAGAGAAGAGCATTACAGTAATCTAATCTAGCAGTGACAAAAGCATGGTTTAGTTTTTCTGCATCAGTTTTTGATAAAAAGTTTCTGATTTTTGCAATGTTCCGAAGATGGAAAAAAGCAGCTCTTGAGATATATTTTATATGTTCATCAAAGGAGAGATCAGGGTTGAGGATAACGCCAAGGTTTCTCACAGTTTTTTGGGATACGACCATACAGCCATCGAGGTTCACTGTCTGCCAACATAACTCTTTGATTCTTGGGTCCCAAAACGAGCATTTCTGTTTTTCTTGATTTTAAAAGCAAGAAGTTCTCCGTCATCCACTTCCTAATATCTGAAACGCTTGCTCCCAAAGTAGCTAATTTTGGGGCTTCTCCATGCTTCATCGAAATATTCAACTGTGTCATCAGCATAACTGTGAAAATTGACATTGTGATTCCAGATGACATCACCCAGAGGCAGCATATATAGTGAGAACAATAATGGGCCCAAAACCGAGCCTTGAGGAACACCAAAACATACTTTTGATTTGTCGGAGGACATGCCATCCACACATACGAACTGATATCTGTCAGATAAATAAGATTTAAACCAGACTAGAATGTGTCCACGTAGCCTAATATGGGTTTCCAGTCTGTCTAAGAGAAGGGAGTGATCAATATTGTCAAAGGCAGCACTAAGATCAAGAAGCAACAGAACGGATGCAGAACTTTTGTCTGAGGCCATTAGAAGGTCATTTGTTATATTCACGAGTGCACTGTCAGTGCTATGATGGGGATGGAGACCGAACTGGAGCATTTCATATTACTTGTCATGTTACTTGTCTTCAGGAAGGCATTCAGTTGTTGGGAAACACACTTTTCTAAGAATTTTGCCGGACCGCATAAGCGGAGCCGGCTAAGAAGAGCGATTGTCTCTTACTGAGTGAGCGAGCGAGCGAGTGACCGACCCCTTGTTAAATAGTGTAGTGGTTAGAGACCAGGGCTCCGGAACAACAGGTCCCGCGTTCGCCTCCTGTAACAGTCAAAACGCATTATGCCTGAGGTTCAGGACAGAAAAAAACTTTGCTGGCCTCAACTTTACGTAGCTATGTAATAGGAAGCCTAAAATAAAACGGTTCTGGTGGATATTAGGATTTGTTCAGGATAGACAAACACTTCGCTGGCTTCACGATTCTGTCCTTTTCACTTGACAAAAAAGTCAGTTATCGTTAGTGAGGGCCATTCGAGGCTTCATTACCGTTCTTCTAGCAGCAGGATATTATGCTAGCAATGCTAACTCAGATTTTCTTTTTCAAAATAAAAGCCATCATTGAACTATATAAGTTAATATAGTTAACAATCTTGTCTGTACATTTTATGTTTAATGTCTGTTCCAATGTTATTCTTGTCTGTTCTTTTTCACAGACTAGATTAACTATATTGCCTTATACATTTCAATTATGGCTTTTATTGTGATAAAGAAAATCTGAGTGCTGCCAGCATAATATCCTGCTGCTAAAATAACGCTAATAAAGCCTCGAATGGCCATCACTAGTTATCGTCACCTATATTGATAGATACTGTATCTGTCATTCACAAATGGCTAATTAGCTGTTAAAATGGCCAGTGGCAAAAGAGGATTTGTTCAGGATAGACAAAAACCTCGCTGGCTACAACCTTGAGTAGATACGTTATGGGAAGCCTAAAATGAAACTATTTACTATATTGTGACTATTTCTGGTGGATTTTCGAATTATGTCTCAGGATTTGTTCAGGATAGACAAACTCTTCGCTGGCTACATGATTCTCTCAGCTTTTCACTTGACGAACAAGTCCGTTATCGTCACCTATATTGATACAGTAGTTATTGTATCAATGTCATTCACGAATGGCTAATAAGCTGTTAAAACGGCCAGTGGCAAAAGCCATAAAGTTCATTGATGCTATTTGTGGTGGAGGTAAACTTAATAAGAAACGTTACTCAGTTTAACGCTAGTTAATGGTGTCTAACAAAATACTAATGCCCGGCATATGTGCCGTTCGGTGGCGTAGTGGTTAACGACAATGCCTTTCACGTGGGCGACCTGGGCTCGATTCTTGAGAGGGCAGCCACGATTAACACATTTTATTGTGGGTCGGCTGAACTAGGCTTGCCTGGTTTCTTATTGAGAGGAACGGGAGGTTTGCTATTGGCCTTTAATTGTTTAATATATATGGATCCAAATTAGACTTTTTCAGAAGAGGCTTTATTTCTGCTATTTTTAGTGAGTTTGGTACACATCCGGAGGATAGGGAGCAATTAATTACGTTCAACATTGGCTGACCTAGCACCGGAAGTAGCTCCTTAAGTAGTTTTGTTGGAATCTGGTCAAGTTGTCAATTTGTGGGTTTAGAACTCATTACTAATTTAGTGTTGAGTGATACAGGGTCAAACAATTCAAGTGTCCCCATTGACACCAGGTCAGAGAACTTCTGGGTATTCTCAGGACAACTGAGATTTTGAAGACTATACCAATTTAAGGAGGAGTCAGTTATTTGTTTTTTTTTATCTTTTCATCAAAAAAGTTCATGTATTCATTACTGCTGAAGTGAAGACCCAATTCACTTGTTGAGCATTGGTTTTTTGTTAACTTTGCAACTGTATCAAAGAGAAATTTTGGATTGTTTTTGTTCACCTCAATCAGGTTGGAGAAATAAGCTGATCGAGCAGACGTGAGTGCTTTTCGGTATTGTAGCGTACTGTCTATCCAGACTCTAAATACTTCCAACTTGGTGGAGCGCCACTTTCGCTCCAAATTTCTGGAGATTTGCTTGAGTGCTCTAGTATTGTCTGTGTACCAGGGAGCGAGTTTTTTGCATATTTCTTTTATTTTTAGTGGTGCAGCCGTATCTAAAGTAATTCACAGTGTTGAGTTTGGATCCTCGATTAGATTGTTTTTGCAGATTTATTTACTCCGTTATCGATGAGCAAGCCTGGAAGCATATCAAGAAATCTATTTGTAGTCCGAGAATTTATATTACGGCTTTTTAAAGTCATAGTTTGGGGTGCAAGTGGGTTTCTTGTTTTAACAGTAAATGTAACAAGACAGTGATCCGATATTCCATGATTATGTGGAATGATTATTAGATCTACAATATCTATTTCTCGTGACAGGACTAAGTCTAAGGCAGAGGTTCCCAAACTAGGGGTCGCGACCCCATGTGGGGTCACCTGATATGAAAATGGGGTCGGGGGAGAATTTTTTACAATTGACTCTCATAGCCGCAAATAAAAAAATAACTATTATATAATTTTTCTTCACATGGTTGAGGTCACGAGAATTTTTAGATATCGAAATGGGGTTGTCGGCCAAAAAAGTTTGGGAACCCCTGGTCTAAGGTATGATTGTGGCAGTACGTTGGACCTGAGACATGTTGGACAAAACCCATTGAGTCAATTATGGCTTCAAAGGCTTTTTGAAGAGGGTCATTGGACTTTTCCAAATGAATATTGAAATAGCCAAAAACTTTAAAAGTACAAGGTTAGACAAGAATTCAGGAAACTCATTGAGGAGCATTGTGTATGGCCCAGGGGGCCTCTAAATAGTAGCTATGAAAAATGATTTATCAGCCTTGTTAGCTTTCATGAGTAAAACCAGTGATGTGTTTAAGTGTAAAATTATATTTACTGTCATAAATATTAGCAACACCCCCAACTTTCCGGAGTGCGCGGGGGATATGTTCACTACTATAGCCAGGAGGAGAGGCCTCATTTAGGGCAGTAAATTCATCAGGCTTTAGCCATGTTTCACACAGGCCAATAACATCCTGTTTATGATCAGTGATTAATTCATTTACTGCAATTGACTTTGATGCAAGGGTTCTAACATAAAGGAGTCCCATTTTAAGATGGGAGACAATACAGTCAGTTTTATTAATGACCAAGGTGAAGGAAGGCTTTATCTTAATAAGGTTGCTATTGTTAGCACTACCTTGTTTAACTTTTCTCAGCCTGAAACGAGTCACAATCTCAATAGGCAGAACTATGCTAACTGCTCTGGCTATCGACAGACTCCACTATACTAGCAGGCTGGCTAACAGCCTGCAGCCTGACCTGAACCCTATCTCATGGTGAGGCTAAAGGAGTGAGACTCCTGTCTATGTTCCTAGATAAAAGAAGAGGACCACTCCAGCTAGGATGGAGTCTGTCGCTCTTCAGCGGATCAGACTTGGCCCTATTTCTGGGAGAGTCCCAAAAACAGAGTTCTACAAACTCTACCTCTTGCGACGGGCAGAACTCTGTTTTCAGCCAGCGATTATGTTGCGCAAGTCTGCTGTAGAGCTCGTCACTACCCCTAGCTGGGAAGGGGCCAGAGACAATTACTCGATGCCGACACATCTTTCTAGCTAAGTTACACGCTGATGCTATGTTCTGCTTCATAACCTCTGACTGTTTCATCCTAACAACATTGGTGCTAACGTGAATAATAATATCTCTGTACTCTCTATACTCACCAGTTTTAGACTTCGCTAGCACCAACCCCAGATTTGCGGCTACGTCGGTGGCTCTGCCCTCCGGTAAACAGTGACGATCGCCGGCTGATTCTTCTGTCTAATACTGCGGGTAATGGAATCGCCGATGACGAGACTTTTCAGTTTTTCTGGGCCACCGGTAGAAAATGCCTGCCGATCATTCCTCTCCGAATTCCGACTCCGGGGAAAACCTGTTGAAAATCTGTCGGCTCTAGCAGTGACCCAGATTTAACTGGTTGGTATTTCTTCCCAGTGACCAAGAGAAAGTTCTTGCCCGGCTGCAGGGGCTGTGCTGGGGGTCTAACAACACTATTGTTTCTTCCTGGTGGCATAGATACTGTTTTTTCTGTTTCTACACAAACAAATCCATCTGACATTTGCGTCTAAAGCTGAGCCTCTAACTCTGCAATCTTTACGTGAAGATGATAGTTCTCCTTCAAGTTGAAATTACAGCAACGACAATGAGAAGGCATAAGGGTTCATAGCTTCGGGTGTTCAGGGGCGAGTAGCTCCGTTTGCTATGTCCAAGTAGAGTCCCGTGTAGAAAGGCTGGGTTCAAACACAGGGAGTTGCTTGCTTGTGTTTTATTCAGCGAATAAGCAAGTGGAAAGGCAATGCCTCAGCAGGCACAATCTAACACTGGGCAACAGTAAACCCAGTAAAATAATAACAGTGCCCAACAGGGCTGTAGCCCAGGGTCTGGTAGTGTTACACAAACGCAAGGTACACATACAAAGAAAACCAGACATAAATGAACAGAACATCCCAACAAACAACCCACAACCCCTTCCTAACCAACAGACATATATACCTGAACTAATGAGCAAAACACAAAATTGGTGCCCTTGCTAATTACGGAGAGGGGGAAGGGACGATTGCTTCAGAAGGCCGGTGACGCCGACCGCCAAAGCCCGAGAGCCCCAGGAGAGGGAGTTGTGACACCCCCTGAGATAAGGCTGCAAATAAATAATGATGTTCAATTTGATTTAAATAATGCAAAAACACAGTGTTGGAAAAAAAAGTAAAAGTGTAATATGTGCCATGTAAAAAAGCTATCATTTAAGTACCTTGTTCAGAACATGAGAACACATGAAAGCAGGTGGTTCTTTTTAACATGAGTCTTTAATATACCTGGTTAAGACGTTTTAGGTTGTAGTGCAGAAAGCAGAGCTTGTCTGCATGTTCCCCTGTCAGTCTGCTCTGCTTATCATAAATGATCTCCATCTCACTGAAAACTTTGGCTTGGTAAAGAAGAATGTGGGGGACAGAGAAACTTCATTGCCAGTGGAGGAATTGATTGTCTGTCATCATTCTGCTTCCAGCACTCCAAAGGCAAATCACTCTTTCTATCAATGACAGGCTCTGTGAGGTAATGCTCCAACTCAATTTCAAAACTGCATTGGACTGCGGCCCTGACGTTTGGGCTTCCAAGGATTCTAGCGTAGAGGCTGTCCACCAGGCTGGGTGACTGATCTACCGGGCCTCCTTGCCTCTTTGCACCTGGATCTGGGTCCTCCTCTTCACTAGTCCCTTCTGCTGTGGCTTTGAGATTTGGTTTCCCTAGTAGGTCAGATTCCTCCTTCAGCTTCTCTTTTGCTGTCTCTAGTGCTGTCCCTGAGGTGAAGCCATAGCTCTTGTAATGTGGATCCAAGGACAGTTGCCAGCACCAGGCAATTTGTCCCCTCTGCCTTGGAGAAGTCTTGTCAGACTGTCCAACATGGTTTTCTGTAAAACATCAGCTTCAGCACAGGCACACTGGGGATGATGCATGTGGCTGTAGAGTTGGAGTGACTCCAATCTCCAGTGTCTCCTCCTCCATAGGTGACAGAGTCTCAATTAGGTTAGAGACAATGTCCCACCGTGCAGCAGACAAACTGCTGATGTGTCCGTATTCACCTGCATACACATTCAGTGCATGCCTCTGCTTAAACATCCTCTCCAATATGTGTAGTGTTGAGTTCCAGCGAGTTTGAACTACTTGGCTGATATTTTGTTTGGGAAGACCAAGCTCAGCCTTTTTTTGGGTTGCACAGCTCTTCAACATGCCAATAAGGTCTAGCACAGCTCTCTGATTGGATAGCCCATCTTTGATTACATGCTGTAGGGTGTGTACACTGCAGCTGAAGTTTGGATGCTCTGCCAGTCTTGTAGCTTTCACCATGTTTACCACACTGTCACTGAGTACCAGCACTGCACGTTCTGTGTGGATTTTCCAGTATTCCAACATGGTCACCTTTCACCAAGTTTACCACACTGTCCCTGAGGACCAGCACTGCACATTCTGTGTGGATTTCCCAGTATTCCAACATGGTTAAAAACATCTCTCTAATGTAGTTTCCTGTGTGTGATCCAGTCATAGCCTTGACATTCAGCACAACCTGCTTTCTTGTCCAGACATTGTCAATGAAATGTCCAGTAAGGCTCATTAGGGACTATGTTGTGCCTGACCAGCAGTCAGTTGTGAATGTCATATGTGGAGCATTCACTGGTGCCACCAGATTCTTCACTTTCAACTCTTATGTGTTTTATCTACAGTGGATATAAAAAGTCTAAACGCCCCTGTTAAAATGCCAGGTTTTTGTGATGTAAAAGAATGAGACAAAGATAAATCATGTCAGAACTTTTTCCACTTTTAATGTGACCTAAAATGTGAACAATTCAATTGAAAAACAAACTGAAATCTTCGAGGGGGAAAAATGAAAAATAAAAACCTTACAATAACCTGGTTGCATAAGTGTGCACACCCTTATAACAAAATAAATAAATAAAAGTCATTACACACCTGCCATCATTTAAAGTGACTCTGATTAATCTCAAATAAAGTTCAGCTATTCTAGTAGGATTTTCCTGACATTTTCTTAGTTTCATCTCAGAACAAAAGCCAAAAGCCATGGTCCGCAGAGAGCTTCCAAAGCATCAGAGGGATCTCATTGTTGAAAGATATCAGTCAGGAGAAGGGTACAAAAGAATTTCCAAAGCATTAGATATACCATGGAACACAGTGAAGACAGTCATCATCAAGTGCAGAAAATATGGCACAACAGAGACATTACCTAGAACTGGACGTCCCTCCAAAATTGATGAAAAGACTAGAAGAAAACTGGTCAGGGAGGCTTCCAAGAGCCCTAGAGCAACATTAAAGGAACTGCAGGAATTTCAGGCAAGTACTGGCTGAGTGCTACATGTGACAACAATCTCCCGTATTCTTCATATGAATGGGCTATGGGGTAGGGTGGCAAGACAGAAGCCTTTTCTTACAAAGAAAAACATCCAAGCCCGGCTGAAGTTTGAAAAAACAAACATCAAGTCCCCCAAAAGCAAGTGGGAAAATGTTATGATCTGATGAAACCAGGGTTAAACTTTTTGGCCATAATTCCAAAAGGTATGTTTGGCGCAAAAACAACACTGCACATCACCCAAAGAACACCATACCCACAGTGAAGCATCGTGGTGGCAGCATCATGCTTTGGGGCTGTTTTTCTTCTGCTGGAACCGGGGTCAGGGTGGAGGGAATTATGAACAGTTCCAAATACCAGGCAATTTTGGCACAAAACCTTCAGGCGTCCATTAGAAAGCTGAAGATGAAGAGGAAGTTCACCTTTCAGCACGACAACGACCCAAAGCACACATCCAAATCCACAAAAGCATGGCTTCACCAGACGAAGATTAACGTTTTGGAATGGCCCAGCCAGAGCCCAGACCTGAATCCAATTGAACATCTGTGGGGTGATCTGAAGAGGGCTGTGCACAGGAGATGTCCTCGCAATCTGACAGATTTGGAGCACTTTTGCAAAGAAGAGTTGGCAAATATTGCCACGTCAAGATGTGCCATGCTAATAGACTCCTACCCAAAAAGACTGAGTGCTGTAATAAAATCAAAAGGTGCTTCAACAAAGTATTAGAGTAAGGGTGTGCACACTAATGCAACCAGGTTATTGTGAGGTTTTTTTTTCCCCCTCAAAGATTTCAGTTTGTTTTTTAATTGAATTGTTCACGTTATAGTTCACATTAAAGGTGGAAAAAGTTCTGACATGATTTATCTTTGTCTCATTCTTTTACATCACAAAACCTGGCATTTTAACAGGGGTGTGTAGACTTTTTATATCCACTGTAGCATTTCTATGTGGTAGAATTTTTCATCTTTGATCCTGTAAGAGTAATAGATCAGCAAGATTAATCAGCTGCTGAAAACCAATGTCAGACCACATTGTGAATGGTTGGTTGTCAGTGGCAATCATGTCAATAATTGGCTCATCCAATTTGTTGGCCCTTGGGTCTTTGTCCTGCCATTTTGTTTTTTATTTAGTGATACTGAAGAGTCTGCTTTGGAGACACATACTAGAGTTTGTTACCTGTGATGAATCTTGAAAACAAAACCGGTTATTTCTATATGCGGGAAATGCTGTTTTAATAATGACTACCAAAGGGTGAGTCATAATTCCCATGACACCTTCTGGCAAAATCTGAAAAGCGGTTCCTTGATTCATTTATTCCATAGGATATTTTTAGACTCACTTTAAATAAGTTCTGTGTTTCATGTAGGCTTACACCACCTTGCCAGTTTGATAACTGTGTAGATACAGTTGTGCTCAAAAGTTTGCATACCCTTGGAGAATTGATAATATATGTACCATTTGTAAAGAAAACATAAGTGAGCAGCCAAAACTTGTATTTTATTTCATATGGGATTCACATTCAACTGTAGGTCATAACAGAATGGCACAATCATAAAACAAAACATGGCAACAAAGAAAAAAATTAACTGACCCCTGTTCAAAAGTCTGCATACCCTTAGATCTTAATGCTGTGTATTGCCCCCTTTAGCATCAATGACAGCGTGCAGTCTTTTGTAATAGTTGTCTATGAGGCCCCAAATTATTGCAGGAGGTATAGCTGCCCATTCGTCTTGGCAAAATGCCTCCAGGTCATGCAAAGTCTTTGGTCGTCTTGCATGAACCGCACGTTTGAGATCTCCCCAAAGTGGCTCAATGACATCAAGGTCAGGAGACTGTTATGGCCACTCCAGAACCTTCACCTTTTTCTTCTGTAACCTCTAGAGGGTCAACTTGGCCTTGTGCTTAGGGTCATTGTCATGCTGGAAAGTCCAAGAATGTACCATGCACAGCTTTTGTGCAGAAGAATGCAAATTGTGTGCCAGTATTTTCTGATAACATGCTGCATTCATCTTGCCATCAATTTTCACAAGATTCCCTGTGCCTTTAGAGCTCACACACCCCCAAAACGGCAGTAAGCCCCACCATGTTTCACAGTGGGGATGGTATTCTGTTCACTATAGGCATTGTTGACCCCTCTCCTAACATAGCGCTTATGGTTGTGACCATAAAGCTCTATTTTGGTCTTGTCACTCCAAATTACAGTATGCCAGAAGCAGGGAGGTGTGTCAAGGTGTTGTCAGGCATATTGTAACCAGGCTTTTTTGTGGCATTGGTGCAGTAAAGGCTTCTATCTGGCAATTGTTGTATTGTGCTCCTTGGAACAACCATACCGTCTTTTTCCAGAGCAGCCTGTATTTCTACAAATGTGTCTATACAAAACCCTTGAAAATCACAAATCCAATCGGGAAGGTTGGTTTCTTGTTAAATAAAAAAAAAGTTCACGAGGAGATGTCAACACAGAATGCTAGTTCAACACAGCCCCCCCCCCCCAAAAAACAAACACCCATAGCGGGTATGCCCATAAGCAGCCATCAGAGGCAAGGCGGCGCATTTTAGGGCGAATTTGTGCCATAACAGTGGGCATGCACCGTGACTTTGATGTAGCACTCGTGTAACAGATGGTCAGTCTGCCATGCAGTCTCTTCGTGGATTGCAATGTAATGGCCATGATTGGTGTCCAAAAAGGCAGATTACCGATTTTCATGAAACTTGAAATCAGCCCAAATTAAGCGGTCATGCCAATTATTCGGTTATTGTTGTTGTTGTGGGGTTTTTAATCACTTGTCTAATGCCCAGATTTTTATCCTTGAAAAAGAAGGTGAAATCATTGCATTTATTGGAGGAATGAAGCTCAGGGGCTATTGGAGCTAGGGGGTTTGTCAACTTATCAAAAGTGGCAGTGGATCTGAATTAATGTTTTAGCTAATGATATCAGAAAACCAGAAAAGAAACCAGGCAAGCCTAGTTCAGCCGGGCCGCAATTAAATGTGATAAACGGGTTCGAATAACTGGATTCATCGGATTCGAACCTGGGTCTCACTACACCACAGTGCTATACACTTGTACAGGTGTCAGTATAGCATCTCGACATTAGATCATTTTGTCACGGATTAACATCATGCTAAGTTTGAATATTTTGTTTCTTATTAGGTTTACCTCCACCACAAATATCATCTATGAAATGTATGGCTTTTGCCACAGGCTGTTTTAACAGCTTATTAGCCAGTAATAGGCTTACTAGTATCTAACTTACTACTTGAACTTAACACAGCCAAAGCTATTTCATGGCGCAAAAGCGTTCCTTTTTCTTTCATTCGTGAATGACAATAACTATCAATATAGGTGACGATAACTGACTTTTTCCTCAAGTGAAAAGACGAGAGAATCGTGGAAACCCCTACTGTTTTACTGCCCAAGGGGTTTTGATCTAGCCTAAATCACCGCAAAAATCATGCACGGATGCGTAATATAAACCGTTTTATTTTAGGTTTACTATAAACGTAGTTACTAAAGATTGTAGCCAGCGAAGTTTTTCTCTATCCTGACCCAAAAAGCATGCACGGATGCATACTTCGAAAATCCACCAGAAATAGACGCTATGTAAACAGTTTTATTTTAGGCTTACTATAACGTAGTTACTGAAGGTTATAGCCAGCAAATTTTTTATCTATACGGAACAAACATTCGCTTTAAATGTAACGAGATTCTAACGCGGGACTTATTAGTTGCAGGTCCGTGTTTCTAACCACTACGCAATTTAACAAAGGTAGGTCGGTCGGTCTGTACGTACGAGACATTCACTCTTCTTGGCTGGCTCCACTTACGCAGTCTAGGGCCTCTCAGTTCTATATTGGAAGAATTACCTTTCTCTCTGCAGATCAACCTACATTTTTAGTTTTTTTGCTATTTGCGCTCAGCTTTACAACACTTTCTCTTCTAGGTTTTTACAGAAGTATTGTTTTTCTAAGGTGCTTTTCGCTTGCCAGCAATTGTTTTAATCATAGCAGGTGCAATGCCATCAAAACCATTCCAAACGTTAGAAATGTGCCTGTCACGTGAGGTTGGTGGCAATGAGATAGCCTTCATGAACAGTGCTGTAGTGTCCTCAGTAATATCATTTTTTAACAGTATCTGAACTTGTATGAATGTCAGAAAAATACACATATGTAAGAAAACAGAAATTATCAGATAAGGCAAGGAGAATCTCAGCAACATTTGAGATATTAAGACTCTTAGTTATAATTAGATCCATAGACTGTCCTCGATTATGCAAAGGCCTTTTTTACAGATGCTGAGACAGTCCAAAAGCATCTAAAGTGGTAAAGAGTTCTTCAGCAATACTGTGGTTGACATTATCCACAGGAATTAAAATCACTACTTTAATTAGACAGTCAAATCAGAGCAAATAACGGACAGTAGTTCAATAGTAGAGTGTTTTGGTGGCCTGTTAATGGTTAATAGTAGACTACGAGAAGTGCATGTCATTATAGCTGATTTGATTAGATGCTAGATTAGATTCAACTTTATTGTCATTGAACAGTACAAGTACAGTATAACGAAATGCAGTTAGCATCTAACCAGAAGTGCAAATAGAGGGCAGAACATTTACAAGTATTTACAAGTATTGAGTATATGTATATTACAAGTGGAATGTGCAGATGTGCAATGAAGGCAGTGCAGTTCAAATGGCAATACTAAGTGTGCAATAAGGCAAATAGAGGGGGGCAGAAATGTTACTGTATTAGGTATAGTGTATGTTGCAAGTGGGATAGTAGTTGTTCGGGTACAAATGGCAATTTCTAATTGGCATTCAAGATGTGCAAACGAGGCAAATGAAGGAGTGCTGTACTAAGGTAGCATGTGCACCCGAGATGCAGAGATAGCAGCACTGAGGTCCCCAAGTTAGACGTGTGTTTAACCACTGCAACAACTGAAAAACGTCCAATTTCAGGCTTCGCAAGGCAGTGTCAGAGTTGTACAAGGGAGTAGTGCAACAAGGACCTGTGAGGCGGGGAGTATGGTAAGTGATGGGTCACAGAGTTCACAGTGCTCTCTGGGTCACAGAGTGATAGATATTCAAAAGATGAAAAATATCCAGATGATATCTGCTTGCATTGATGAATGTCACTATATAAGGCAGCTAGTTCACCCCCTTTCCTGTCAGCTCTAACAGCGTCGATTACATTATAATTTGGAGGGCCTCCATAAGAACTGCTGGGCCGCTATTTTGTCTAGTCATGTATTGGTTAAGAACAATAAATCAAGTTTAGAGGTACTGATATGATCATGAACTAAAAATGACATGTTGTGTTAGGTTGAGTTCTATTCAGTCTTTTTCTAGGTTGGGTTCTATTCACTCTCTCTAGTTCTAACAGGAAGTATATGATAACAGGTCCTGGTTTGATAATTTTGTAGTCATGAGTGCCGTTTCTAGGATAGGAACCCCAAGGACATCAATTTTATCTCCTTTGGCAGTGCTAACAATACTGTTCTAGCAGTGCTAGTAATACACACCGTTCTTGAAACTATGGCGGGAGAAATGTGTTGGTACTGGCAGTGGGATACACATTACCTGCAAAACACCGGTCTCAACTTCAACAGTGAAGAGGTGAGCCTGGGATGCTGGCCTTCTAGGCAGAGTTGCAAAGAAAAAGCCATTTCTCTGACAGGTCAATAAAAAGAAAAGATTAAGTCGGGCAACAGAACACAGACACTTGGCAGAGGAAGATTGGATGAAAAGGCCAACATTCCAGATTCGCCTCTTCACTCTTGACATTAGGACTGGTGTTTTGCGGGTACTATTTAATGAAGCTGCCAGTAGAGTACCTGTGAGGCGTCTGTTTCTGAAACTAGACCCTCTAATGTATTTGTCCTCTTGTTCAGAGTTGTGCACTGAGGCCTCCCACTCCTCCTTCTATTGTGGTTAGAGACAGTTTGAGCTGTTCTGTGAAGGGAGAAGTAAACGAAAGATCTTCAGTTTCTTGGCAATTTCTCACATGGAATAGCCTTCATTTCTCAGAACAAAAATAGACTGACGAGTTTCCAAAGAAAGTTCTTTGTTTTTGGCCATTTTGAGGCTGTAATTGAACCCACAATTGCTGATGCTCCAGGTACTGAACTAGACTAAAGAAGGCCAGTTTAATTGCTTCTTTAATCAGCCCAACAGTTTTCAGTTGTGCTAACATAATTGCAAAAGGGGTTTCTAATGATCACATAGCCTTTTAATATGATAAACCTAGATTAGCAAACACAACATGCCATTATAACACAGGACTGATTGTTGATGATAATGGGCCTCTGTATGCCTATGTAGATATTCCATTAAAGATCAGCTGTTTCCAGCTACAGTAGTCATTTACAACATTAACAATGTCTTATATCACTTCTTCAGAGATGTGGGATTTTGCAAGAGCTAAGATACATGCATAGACAAGGAAAAGGCAAGAGAGCCTGTTTTCACACCCCACTCTGGTTTATATCCTCAAAACTAAATCTGTGGGGGTTGAATAGCGAAACGAAAGAAGGTTCACAAGACTAGTCCTGAAGAAAAGCTCCCCTTATCAACTAGGCACATATTCCCATCTGTTCTTCCTGGCACCATAGATTAGGGTGACCTTTTGGTCCTGTGTTCAGACTCTAAATAAGACCTCAACATTCCAACGATAGCATATTACCAAACACACAGGTTGAACGCTAGAACAGAAATTGAGTACTTATATATAAATGGCTGAACAATGATGAACAATCATTTAATATGTAATTAAACATAGAATTTAATATGTAATTAAACATTTTTCAGTTCCTTCACATAACAGGTAGGACACTCAGCTGGTAGTTTGTTTAAATGTTGTAGATCCGGGTTACGCTATCGTCCAAGAAAAAAGTCAGCCCTTCACTTTCAACCTGCTGAGTCGTACCAGGGAGTGCCAGCATACCGATAGGAGAATGTGTGTCATTAAGTACTCTGTCCTATTCTAATGTGAATAACCTGGTTTCACGCAGCGCAATTCTCTGTTGCAGTTGGTGGAATTTGTACACTTTGAGTACAAATCTTTCTCGGCAATCCCACTTCATCCTTGCTGGTCAGGAATTACTTTTCTTGACTTTTTATTTTCAGTTCTCTTCATTATTTCTCTTGAAAAAATAACAATAAAAATAACCATTTTACCGAGAGCTAACTAGCTATCCAGGGAATGAAAGCTCAGGACACATGTTAAGGACATCTGACCTGTAACAAAAAAGGTTTCTAGATTACAGATTGAATCTTTAAGATATCAAGTGGGGAAAAGATGTTCTGTCCCTGAACAAGACAATTAAGCCTAATTGCTTACTGGGCACCCAATGTGGCAGGCCGCTGCATCCCAGTGTGGTTGGGTTAAAAATGGAAGTCAAACTTTGTGTGTGATTAGATCTTGTGTCCTACTCACAACTGGGTGAATTTTATAATAATAATCTATAGCAATTAGTGAATTAGTTACTCAGAGTCATGTGTTGTTTCTTAACCCATACTGTACATCACTAAACACTATCCCAATCCAACCATTTGTACTGAACCCCAGTCTCCTGGTCTTCTGTCTGGCAGGATTGCGTCCACCTTTGCAAGTGTGGGTTACAGGACAAATCCTCAGAGCCCAGATCAGCAGTCCAGCAACCGGCAGAGAAGAATCCCACCTTTGGAATCCTGTTGGCAGGCCTGACCTCTGGAGAAAAGGTCCTGGAGCCCACAGGGGTTGATGCTGACCCTGATCCCCAGAGCGACGAGAGACGCTCCTACTCAATGGAGCACTTCCGCTGGGGTAAACTCATGGGGCGCAAACGCCGTCCCATCAAAGTTTACATCTCCAGTATGGAAGGGGGAAACTCCTCTAAAGGCAAATCCAACCTGAAGGCACGCAGGCAGCTGGGAAGCTGGAAGGGTAATATGGAGAACAAAGGTGCCCAGACTCAGACTGTCCTCAGCGGGGCTGGGCTGCAAGACAAGAAGAAGAATATCACCTATGTGATAGATCACTTCCGCTGGGGCTTCCCGTACACAGCCAAGCAAGGGAGGGGAGGGAAAATAGTGGATTAGTGTAGAAAAGAAGGGAAAGGGAATATTAAATGAATGTTTTAAAGACCAGTGGCAACTGTTAATAACTAGTTGTCCTATTCAATTGATACCTCCAACCAGGTTTTGATGGTAACACAAAAAATGTATAGCTTCGCAAAATAAAACTATAAAGCAAAAAATATATCAAAATACTGTTTTTTTTATAAACCTGGATACAGTAGCCCAAAACTTTATAAGCAAATATGTTTTTATAGGTTAAAGGATGAGTTTGCTATTTTTTTAACCTGGGGTCTATTTACAGATGATCTAAAGACATTTTTGTTCATAAAGTATTTCAGTTTTGAGATTTTTGTTTTTTCCTGCAGTCACTCTCTGGGCTACAATAGTGAACGGGGAAACCAATATAGTGTTCGAAAATATATGATACTGTAGTGGGGGGATAATGGTTACCCCTTAGAGTGTGGACAGGTAGGAAAATTAGTGCAGGAGACTCTGTGACCTACATGATCATTTAATATCTCATAATCTGACTCTACATTGTTTGTAAACATACGCAATAATAAATGACCATAATATGCTGGAAGTTCTTAGAAAAGGTAGCTAATCTTCTGTCAAAAGCCAAACATTTAAAAGCTCATGTGTTTCACGGCCTATGTTATCCTCAATGCTCCTCATCAGTCAAGTACAAAAAACAAGGGATCGTGTAGCAACCCGGAACTCAGGGATGACCATTCTGGTCACTGCGATTTACATATGCGTGTGTGCTTACCAGTTCTCATAAGCGCCCATAAAGTGTAGGTTGTTTAACACGAACCGTACAGTAAAATGGCAGGTGTTCCTGAACCTAACCAGACAGCTTCAAAATCCAGGACTCAGGGATGCCAAGTCTGGTTGCTTAGACTTACTTATATGTGTGTAATTATCAGTAGCCCTATGAGCTTGAGTATTCTAAAGTAATACAATTTATTCTAATCAAGTAATAAAGTTACAATACAAAACATAGTTACATACCAACATGATTCAAAGTCCTCCCAACTAGTCTAAAAGTCTACTAAGTATACCATAATATCTTAGACACACTATAGCACGAAGGTGCGCTAGGAGCTTCCATTAACGATAGACTCCTAGACTCCTAGAAATAGGGAAAAGTCAAGCTTCCCTATTTATCCCGACAAGACAGACTGATTCCAAATTCCCTCATTGCATCTATAATATGATCACCTCACCTTGGAAGCAAATAGGTCCATTGGTGTGAGATTAGGATGACCCACTGTGTTGAGTGAGAGATTGAGGGGGACCAAAGCTAGTGACGTTGCAGTAGTGTTCCAGACACCCATTATCAAGGATCTAAAATAAAAACATTGTGCCAGAGTTATAGTCACCACTATGACGCTCGTCACCACACAGCTGCGATAGACGTAGTCCCACCACGTATATTCATATCTTGCAGCCAAAGTGGAGGTGCTGGTCAAGATCTTGGCTGTCTTCTTTGCGAGGTTTACTTCCACCTGTGCTTGAATGAGGTGGTAGTTGGTGTCCTGTAGAAGCTGTTTCACCATGGCCATGGATTCCGTCAATGGCCGGGTGTTTTCCGCATAGAATGTATCCTCCCACCAGGGGGTAATGTCAGTGTCCAGTGGTTTCTCCACCTAGAATATGCAACTGTCCCATTGTGAAATCTTCTGTCACTTCCAAACAGAATGTATATTCTTTACATGGCTATGCTAGTGCTATCCATTGACACTTGCATAGCACTAGCATAGCCATGTAAAGAATATACAGTTATTTGTTTTCTATTGTTAAATGATATTGATTGTAATGTATTACATGTGCAAATTACTTAACTAGCAGTCTCATGACAACAAGATCTTGTAGTTACCAACATGTCAGTTCCATTCCCACAAAAATAGCCAGTGAAGTGATCCCATTTGACAACTTGGTTGTTAATAACAAAACCTAACGGGTAAATAGAAAAGTAGTTTCGAAACAACTGTTCCGGTAGGAAAAGTCACATTAAAACCAATATAACCAACACTGGAATTGTATATCATCACAGTGGTTAGCAGTTCTGCATATAAAATACTCTGAATATTGTCAGCCTGGAACCATTTGCCTAATTCAAGTGAAACAATAAGATCATTGATGGCGTGCCATGGGGTCTTACCCAAATGGAGATCTAATATGTCCTGTGGTGCCGCTGCAAATAAGTCCTATGTCCTAGGTTCTACAAGCCAAATCCTGTTATACTGTGTGTGTTTGATTAAAAACCATTTGGCTAAGTCTTAATGTCTCAGCTTCTGACTGAACTGCCTTCATGATGTTGTCATTACCCAATGTCAGATGCTGGAAACCTGTAGCCACTTGGTTTGAAATACAAGCTGCATACTGTGATTGCTTAGCCAGTTGATAGGACAAGGAGTTACCAGCCCCAAATAGGCCAGTCACATCTGAAATCAAACTACGCCTTGTGCGGGTGTGCGTGGCTCGGACAGCTAATCTGCCTTTATAATCTGAAATCAGATCCTCTATTCGTGTCTGCAACCATGTGTAGGTTCTGTCATCCTTGCTGCAATGGGCCTGGAATGCTGACAGAATGTTGGATAGGTTGTAGGACAAATGGGCCATAACTAGATTTGCATCATGCAAAAGGGTCTTGTTAACGTTTCCTTTTTACAAGACCACCTTTAGGGACCAGAAACGGTTTTGGGCACTATGTTGGGTTGTGATAGCCGCATGTTGTAAGGTTAAAATAATACTTAGATACCATGAACAATTTTTTGCATTTGTCCAGGTTGTGGGATTAGCAGCACACGAGTCAACAATGTACATACCCAGCCTGCATTTTGTCCAGACAAATGGTCTGGGTCTGAATAATTCACCTGTAGGAAAAGTTAGGTTTATACAATGCAATAACAATGTTAGGATGTGTCCTATTATGAGGAGCAACATGCTTGCATCAATACGTGGCCGGCTGCAGATCCGTTGTGTTATGACACTTCTTTGGATTTGTGCCATTGTTATTAGCTAAAAAGAGTGTGTTCAGTAGGCCTATACGTGTTCCTGGGAAAACCAGTAACCGGAACCAGACCGTTCTATTGTAATGGAAACGAATGTCAGGATTAATGTTCATCTCTTTATGTGTGGGTAAAAATCCCCTCTGTGCGGCCTTGGAGATGAGTGGATCCTATGTCACAGCAAATTTGTGTTGCACAATTTGGTCTGGAGATAACCCTAGGGGGCCATGTATCTATCTGTTTTGGATAAATTGAAATAGGTGCTTCTATGTATGGCCCATGGCATCTCCATACCTATCTCCCGCATCCTAGTGCATGGTTAAGCTCTAGATGTCCCGCTTTGATGCAAGTGGGTCCCGTCACTTTTCTGGTTTCCGGGGGACAGCTGCCACCAGCCTATTAAGAAAGCATATAGAAAACCACAAAGGTCATAGCCAACAACTCGTCTCATCATACCATTTGAATTTGGACTGGTTTACATTGTGTCAAGCTTCCCTATTCATCCCAACAAGACAGATTGATTCCAAACTCCCATTGCATCTATAATAGGATCACATCACCTTGGCTAAAACAATGAAAACAAAGAAACCGGCATTCACACATTTACGTATATTCAATTAGCACCATCCAAAGCTAGACACTTGGTCTTGCAGGATTCTTCATCCAATAAACATTTACCTGTAACAAGTGATACATAATATGTGCAGCATTGAAACCTATTGGAGAGTTCATCCCTTTATGGGGGACACATTAAAAGACCAAACATCAGTGCATTTAATCCAACAAAAGTCATATTTCTACTGTGTGTCCATCATCACACCTAGGTCGTCTGAGCAGATGGGGATACCTTGGCCCCAACCATTTATGTCCATTCCTTTCAGGAAGCAAATAGGCCTATTGGTGTGAGATTAGGATGTCCCACTGAGTTGAGATGACAGACATCACCTTCACAAACTTTCCAAAACAAATCATTCTTTACACTACAACACATTCCAAAACGGGAAGGTCGGGGTATATTGATATAGTTCCCTGTATGTTCTCCTGAAAATATTGTGCCAAAACGAGCATTGTATCAATGGCTATCGCTGTTTATTCTTTCTAGCTAAGGTACTAGCTGCTGCTGAGCGGATGAATCTGTCTGTGAGGAGGCTTTATTTGGTCACCGGCTTTGTTTACAAAACTGTAGCCCATGTTAGCTAGTAATCTTATCTAGTCTGTTTAGCAGCAGCTAATACAACTTGTTGACATTTTTGTTTGACAAACAATGGCACACAAAGAAGATTGCATGCCTGAAGATGCCAGATATTTTAATGGCAATGCCTACAGGTTTGAGCCTGAGTATACAGACAAAGAATTAGAAGCAATGGATGAGAGAAGATCCGCAATCAGCCAAAGTCGCGGCCGAGGCCAGGTCAAGAACTTTGGGGCACTTTTGGTCTTCTTGGCAGAGGTGCAAGCAAATGTAAACTCCAACTTGAAGTCAGCACCATAGTTCAGCTGTGTTTTGAAAAAACAACGCTCCCACAAACAGCACTGTTAGCACGAGTGCGGAAGTTTACAGATGTTGTGAGGTAGTGCGTCGTTTATGAAAAAAATAGTTTGGTTTCATGTAGAACATAACTATTGATACAATGCTCATTTTGGTACTGTTTTGTCAGGACAACATATGGAGACCTATATCAATATACCCTGGCCTTCCCGTTTTGGAATTTATCATATATTTTCGAACGCTATATCAGTTGACCCATTCAGTTCCATTGTAGCCCAGAGAGACTGCAGGAAAAATTGACAAAAACTCAAGACTTTAATAATTTATGCAAAAAAATGTCTCTAGATACTAGGATCATGCTAGATAATCAGTAAATAGGGCCCAGGTTCAGAAATAGCCAACTTATCCTTTAAATAAATTGATTTCTGTAGAAGTAAATGATGGCCTCAAATTTGGACTTGAATGCTGTATGAAAAAATAGTGATTAAAGAAACTGCTTACCAAAACTGTTTAACACGAGAAAGGCCTTGCCATGCCAAAAATGAGTCATTGAATTTAACATTTTATAGTCAAATTCAAATACATTAATATGAGCTATATATACAGTATCGTGCAAATGTTTAAGGCCACCTGAAAAATATGTGTAAAGCTATTTATAAAAGAAATAAATGTTTACTTGCTTGCAAAACACTATAGAACATTAGAATATATGCAAATAAATATCAAAATACATAATAGAAATGACCAATAATGTCCCGTGAAACAATTAAGATCTTTTTAGGTGGTTAGGATAAATGTCATAAAGTCATTTGAGGACACTGGACAAGTTGAAGACAGATAAAAAAGTGAAAGCCAAAAGATGAGTTATGGCAAATCCTGCAAGAATAATTTACCACAGGACCACTTGAAAAAACTACACAACAATCTAGCAGGGCAAATTGCTTCAGTTATGCTTTCTGAGGGAGGCCTATTTTCATTGTATTAATGTTTCCTTGTGTTTTGTGCAATATATTGTATATTCTTGAAATAAAGACGTACTGTTTAGAGAAATGGCTTTAATTTATTTATTTTTGCACAGTACTGTAGAAATATATATACATACAGTTGTGCTCAAACGTTTTCATACCCTGAGAGAATTGGTAATATATGTACCATTTGAAAAGAAAACATGAGTGAGCAGACAAAATACATGTCTTTCATTTCTTATGGGATTCACATTCAACTGTAGGTCATAACAGAATGGCATAATCATAAAACAAAACATGGCAACAAAGAAAAAATTAACTGACCCCAAAAGTCTGCATACCCTTAGTTCTTAATATTGTGTATTGCCCCCTTTAGCATCAATGACAGCGTGCAGTGTTTTGCAATAGTTGTCTATGAGGCCCTGAATTCTTGCAGGTAGTATAGCTGCCCATTCATCTTGGCAAAATGCCTCCAGGTCATGCAAAGTCTTTGGTCATCTTACATGCACCGCTCGTTTGAGATCTCCCCAGAGCAGCTCGGTGATATTAAGGACAGGAGACTGTGATGGCCAATCCAGAACCTTCACCTTTTTCTGCTGTAACCACTGGAGGGTCAACTTGGCCTTGTGCTTAGGGTTATTGTTGTGCTGGAAAGTCCAAGTGCATCGCATGCGCAGATTTCGTGCAGAAGAATGCAAATTGTCTGCCAGTATTTTCTGATAACATGCTGCATTCATCTTGCCATCAATTTTCACAAGATTCCCCGTGCCTTTAGAGGTCACATACCCCCAAAACATGAGTGAGCCACCACCATGCTTAACAGTGGGGATGGTATTCTGTTTACTATAGGCCTTGTTGACCCCTCTACAAAAATAGCGATTATGGTTGTGACCATAAAGCTCTATTTTGGTCTTGTCACTCCAAATTACAGTATGCCAGAAGCAGGGAGGTGTGTCAAGGTGTTGTCAGGCATATTGTAACCGGGCTTTTTTGTGGCATTGGCGCAGTAAAGGCTTCTTTCTGGCAACTCGACCATGCAGCCCATTTTTGTTCAAGTATCGTCATATTGTGCTCCTTGAAACAACCACACCATCTTTTCCAGAGCAGCCTGTATTTCTCCTGAGGTTACCTGTGGGTTTTTCTTTGTATCTCGAACAATTCTTCTGGCAGTTTTGGCTGAAATCTTTATTGGTCTACATGACTTTGGCTTGGTATCAAGAGATCCCCAAATTTTCCACTTCTTAATAAGTGATTGAACAGTACTGACTGGCATTTGCACGGCTTTGGATATCTTTTTATCTCCTTTTCCATCTTTATAAAGTTCCATTACCTTGTTACGCAGGTCTTTTGACAGTTCTTTTCTGATCCCCATGGCTCAGTATCTAGCCTGCTAAGTGCATCCACGTGAGAGCTAACAAACTCATTGACTATTTATACACAGACACTAATTGCAATTTAAAAAGCCACAGGTGTGGGAAATTCATCTTTAATTGCCATTTTCACCTGTGTGTCACCTTGTGTCTGTAACAAGGCCAAACATTCAAGGGTATGTAAACTTTTGGAGCCAAACAACTATGTGATAATAAATGGCTTCATATGATCACTATCCCTAAATAAAAGACAGTTTTTTTGCATGATCAGTCATATTTTCAAAATCAATACCAAAATTTCACAATTTCTGCCAAGGTATGCAAACTTATGAGCAAAACTGTATATACAGCTCTGGAAAAAATTAAGAGACCACTGCAAAATTATAAGTTTCTCTGGTTTTAATATTCATAGGTATGTGTTTGAGTAAAATTAGCATTTTTGTTTTATTCTATAAACTACTGACAACATGACTCCCAAATTCCAAATAAAAATATTGTCATTTAGAGTATTTATTTGTAGAAAACAACAACTGGTCAAAATAACCAAAAAAAGATGCTTTCAGACCTTAAATAATGCAAAGAAAAAAAAATCATATTAATTTTTCAACAATAAAAATACTAATGTTTTAACTTAGGACGAGTTCAGAAATCAATATTTGGTGGAATAACCCTGATTTTTAATCACAGCTTTCATGCGTCTTGGTATGCTCTCCACCAGTCTGTCACAGTGCTGTTGGGTGACTTTATGCCACTCCTGGCACAAAAATTCAAGTAGATCGGCTTTGTTTGATGGCTTGTGACCATCCATCGTCCTCTTGATCAAATTCCAGAGGTTTTCAATGTGGTTCAGGTCTGGAGATTGGGCTGGCCATGACAGGGTGTTGATCTGGTGGTCCTCCATCCACACCTTGATTGACCTGGCTGTGTGGCAGGGAGCATTGTCCTGCTGGAAAAAACTATTCTCAGAGTTGGGGAACATTGTCAGAGCAGAAGGAAGCAGGTGTTCTTCCTGGACAACCTTGTACTTGGCTTGATTCATGCATCCTTCACAAAGACAAATCTGCCCGATTCCAGCCTTGCTGAAGCATCCCCAGATCATCACTGATCCTCCACCAAATTTCACAGTGGGTGTGAGACACTGTGGCTTGTAGGCCTCTCCAGGTCTCCGTCTAACCATTAGATGACCAGGTGTTGGGCAAAGCTGAAAATTTGACTAATCAGAGAAGATGACCTTACTCCATTCCTCTATGGTCCAATCGTTATGGTCTTTTGCAACCTTCAGCCTGGCTCTTCTTTGCTTCTCACTGACGAAGGGCTTTTTTCTAGCTGTGCACGACTTCAGCCCTGCCCCTAGGAGCCTGTTTCAAACCATCCTAGCCGTGCACTTCAACCCAGCTGCTGTTTGTCATTCTTTTTGTAGGTCACTTGATGTCATCCTACAGTGGTTGAGTGACATTCGATTCGGTCATCTCGGTCAGTGGACAGTCGTTTTCACCCTCTGCCAGTCTGTAGCTTTTTTGTCCCCAATGTCTGTTGCTTGACCTTGTTCTTATGAACCGCCATCTTTGAAATTTTCAGGATGGATGCAACCTGACGCTCACTGTATCCCTCTGCCATTAAAGCCAGAATTGAACCCTTCTTTTCCTCACTCAAAGCATTTATTTTCAACACTTTTGTCGTGCTGAATACTTATTTTTTCATTCAAATTACCTTTGAGGTACTACTTGCACTGTTTTTGCCATCCAGCTATAGTAAGAGGATAGTGATGACCACAGCAGTGTTTTTTATACTTTTCCTCGTTAAATTAGATTTGGTTCAGGTAATCACCTAATCAGTACCTCATTAAGTAAAATGAGGTGTGGCTATGTTGGAATTTAACAGACACTGGAATGGAATGTGTCACAGCTGTGGTGGTAGGACACAGGCGCAGAGAAGAAAGGGTGGTAGTAATCCATGTTTTTAATGAAAAAAAGAAACAAAACAATAGCAGCAACCATTGACGTTGGGCAGTATGTACAAACATAAAACCAAAATGAACCACACCGGGTGTGGCCAAACATTGAACATAAGTAGGATCCCCAATTGGAGGCAATGATCTACATCTGGAGGCAATGACCTACACCTGCCTCCAATCGGGGAGACCAAAATGGATAGAGGTGCCTAGAGGTACCACCTGCTGTCCTGTCCTGACTATGGCCCCAGCCCAGCGCAGAGATGGCTTGGGGCATAGCCAGGACGTGACAGAATGGCTGCCATACATGTAAGAGATGCTGATTTAAGAAAAATTAGGAGTGGTCTCTCAATTTTTTCCGGAGATGTATTATATATATATCCCCTAAACAATTACAATGTCTTTTTTGATTATTTGATACTGTCCACTGTATGTTGTCGCATGGTCATGTGAAATAGTGGTTGGAAATGTATTATTTTTATAATACAAATGTGTGCAACTTTTTTTGGTACATTTCTTAAAACTGCTTATAACACAAATTATGTTTAGATTATCAAAATTTAAACAACATGCAGTATATTATTTCTGTTAAATATACTGTGTATATTTAAGGAAGAAATCAGGCACAACTTCAAAAATGGCTGAAATATTTCAATTATAAATTAAGTATCAGTCGAAGTTACTTGTCCTTTCTAGTGTTAAGGCAAACATACAGCCCAGCATGCCTATGTGAAATCTCCCCTAAATACAGTGTGCAGATGATATGGGATGAGGGAATCCTACTGGAATCATATTTTTTCTTTTTTTTATTGCGATAATGTGTACTACATTATAAATGTATATATTAAACAGATACTGCTTTGTAGCAAGCTACATCAAGTAATGCCTTTTTTGTTTTTTATACATGCCGTTTTCATAGTGGTGTTGCCTTCAATCTTATGTGGAGCACTAGGCCAGATTCATACAGGTGCTTTCTGGGTCTGAAATCCTCAGGACCAGGAGAGGCAGAGACCTTTATTTTATTTATATATTGTGGGAGTCCTGTGGGAGGCCCAGGGAAACCCACTCAACAGCGCCTTACACTGGGGCTTGGTACGCAATGCACCCCACACTCACACACACCTGCTGTCACTAATGATGTGCCTCCCTCTATTTAAGCTCAGCTGGCTCGGATCAAGGAGGGAAGACAGCCATGAGGGAATGGGAATGACGCTTGATACAGTTGGTGGCCACACATGGTGGTATCAGAGACAGTGAGGAAGTAAAGCAAGAGCACCCTGTTATCTAGATTTCTTTTGTTTTGAGTAAAGCAAGTACCTGGACTCTGGTGGTTTTAGTTGTTTTTTTCTTACCTTTGTTTGACGACTACTGGCCTAAAGGCTCATATGTTCCACTTTTTCCTGAAATATATGCCAAAAAGCACCGCTACAACCTGGCCTCTGGTCTATTTATTCTAGTCCCCCGCTACAGGTATCAGTGCCGGGGAGTTGAACCGTCACGATATACAATGGATATTAGAAGTCTGAACACCCTTGTGAAGTTGCGGCTTTTGTTTATGTACAGGCTGAAATCAAGAAAAATGTCTGGCCTTTTTTCAACTTTAATAAGTTCTTGTAAACTCCATGGTCAGGATTATGTGCATAGGTATGAACACCTTTGTTTTCACAATACTGTTATGTTTTACCCAATTGTGGGTGTCAACTTCCTGTCAGCGGCGGCCCACCCATTAGGGAATTAGGGATGGAGCCCCATTTGTAATAATTAAAAAAAAACATATATATAAGATACATTTTTTTATATTATGGGTTATGTTGCAAATTCTGATGTGTGTTTAATGTGTTTACATTTTACTGTTTAAAAAAAACATTATTAAAATAAGTTTTTGTTACTTATTTCTCAATCTCACAGAAGCTCTGGGCATTGGGGTGAATGCCCATCGCTGGGATTGCATATCAGTTGCTTGCCTATTGGGGAGTGCTGCACCAATAAGATACTAGGACTTAATAGATTGTATGACTTTTGCAGCACAGTTTTAATGGACAACCTTCTGGCTTTTAAATTAATTAACGGGTCTCTATGTATTAATGAAGGTAGTTCTCTGTACCAGATATGATATCGTCTAGATAGTATTTAAAAGCAAAGAATATAGTCAGCTCGAAACTTGAAACAAACACTGTCATCATGATAACAGATACAGTACATCTGCATCAAACAAGCTGTAGTATCAAGTTACAGCAGACAGAGGAAAGCAATACGCTTGTAACATGGAAAAATATACTTATTACTGGAATGGAAGAAAGCATTGCTGTGTGGCTAAACACTTCGGGAACACTTTGCGAAGATGAATTAACTGTTAGCAAAGATGTTAGTCAAAGTTAACGTAGCATACAGCTAGGGTGGGCTGGAATTTTTTTTAAACAAATTGACTTTTAATTTTCGCTATTGTAGTGGCAGTTAGAAGAAACTTAAGAATTATAGAACCAAGACTGTTTTGGGATTTTTGACTTTGGAAAAAGCAATCAATAAAAGACCACTTAAAGTGCAAGCTGGACTGTCTTCACACCACAATGCAAGATAACTGCTAACTCAGTATATTATTTTCCGAGTTTCAAGAAATATACTGTATCTATCATATTTTGATGAGTTATGGGCATTATTTTGCTACAGTATTAATGCAACAACCGTACGTAGTTACTCCTGTTTCTCATTTAACCAAATGTTTCAGGTATAGCCTTATGAGCCCAGTAGTAAGTAGAAGTAGTTTAGCTATAGCCATCCCAGCTAGCAATGACCTATTGGTCGTCGACAGTTTGGAATAAGTAGCATGTCGCGGTCAGCCTCCGCAACACCATTTTTAGCGTGAGTTTGAAAATGTTACTAGAAAACAGCTCAAAAAATTAAGGAAACATTTAAATCACACACTGGGTCTCAATGAACGAAATATATTAAAAATCTAAATCTTAACTGTACATTGTGTAATCCGTTGAGAACAAAATGATGTAAAAACGGTCAATGGAAACAAAAATCACCCCCTGATTGAGGGCTGGATTCAAACTCACACCGAAAATCAAAGTAAACAATGAAAATCACAGCCGGTTCCAACTTGCGTGAATTACATCACGGCAACTCATAATGTGACTCAGTAGTGTGTATGGCCCCCACATGCCTGTATGCACTCCCGACAACGTCTGGGCATGCTCCAGATGATGTTGGATGGTGTCCTGGGGGATTTCCTCCCAGACCTGGATCAGGGCATCAGTGAGCTCCTGGACAGTCTGTGGCTCTACTTGGTTCTCAGTCAACATGGCTCTTCACTTCATCCTGCAGCATCTGGACTGCCCTGGAACCTACGCCAGAATCCTGTTTGTGGACTTCAGTTCCGCATTCCAACACCATAATTCCCGCTTTGCTCCAAGACAAGCTCTGCCAACTGGGAGTGTCCGAGTTCACATGCAGGTGGATCACAGCTTTCCTGTCCCATGTTCTTGACACTGTACTGGGAGACACAGCAAACGTTCTTGCAACGGCATGTATGGATGTGCCATCCTGGAGAAGCTGGACTACCTGTGCAACCTGAATGGGCTGCAGGTACTGCCTCATGCTACCAGTAGTGACAAGGAACTACTAGAGAAGAATCAGTCAGGAAGGATAAGGAAAGAGAAATTGTCTGTGGCCACCACCTGCAAAACCATTCCCTTTTGGGGGTTGTCATGCTTGTGCCTCTCCAGTGCATCTAAGTAACTTACACCAAGTCATTTACAGTGAATTAAACTTCAGGGATATCATTCTGTCCTGTTAGGAAGCATAAGCGATTGGGAAGCAATGTCACCTGTATTGGTGCAAGTGAAAGTGACAATAGGTGCACTGGAGAGGTTTTGAAAACCATGTATGTCAAAAAGCTTTGCTTAAGTCCAGAAAAATTGCACCAACCATGTTGCCTTAGTCCAATTAATATTTATAATAATCGATCAGAGAACAGTCAGAGGTTCCTTTTCAGTGTTTACAGTTAGGTCCGGAAATATTTGGACACTGACACAATTTTCATAATTTTGGCTCTGTATGGCACCACGATGGATAAGAAATGAAACAACTGAGATGCAGTTAAAGTGCAGACTTTCAGCTTTAATTCAAGGCATTGAACAAAAATATTGTATGAAACGTTTAGGAATTGCAAACATTTTCATACACAGTCCCCTTATTTCAGGGGTTCGAATGTAATTGGACGAATTAACACAATCATAAATAAAATGTTCATTTTTAATACTTGAGAATCCTTTGCAGGCAATAACTGCTTGAAGTCTGGAACGCATGTACATCACCAAACGCTGGGTTTCCTCCTTTGTGATGTTTTGCCAGGCCTTTACTGCAGCTGTGTTAAGTTGTTTGTTCATGGGGCTTTCTGCCTTAAGTTGTCTTCAGCAAGTGAAATTCATGCTCGATCGGGTTGAGATTAGGTGATTGACTCGGCCATTGCAGAGTATGTGCAAAAACTGAGCATGATTACAGAACGTGCAAGATTTTACAAACGGAGCCCCATACGGAGACGCCGGTATTCCTCCTGCGTTCCCACAGCAGCGGGTAAGCCTCCATGTTTTTCCTTTCGGTTTCGTTTTGGGGTTTTTAAAACCTGCTGGTTCCTTATTTGGGCGGATTATTCTGTAACGATGGTAGTAGAGAGGAGGCAGGAACCAGTCGCAGGTTTGTGTCTTCGGTGGATTTATTTATAACAAAACACCGAAGCGATAACATGAAATGAAAACATTAAAAGAAAAGCGCTGACAGTAACAGCAGAAACGTAGCGTTCTAATCTGCATACAACAACACTTAATCATACAGAGAACACTTCGCCATACATGTAACCCTCACCAGTACAAAGAACAATAATCTGCCAAGACACTACAAACAGCTGGAACTTAAATACAAACAGTGATCAGGATAATAGAAACCAGAGGGCTATACTACGAAGCGAGGTAACTGGCTTATTGAGGTAACTTGGTGACGTCGGGTGAAACTTCCCGATTAACTCGTACTACAAAAGGTGAAACGTTTTACCCGAGGTATGCTGCCATGGCAATTTACGCTGCATCTCTAAACTGCTCCGAGCAGGTTAACTTCGTGGTTAACTCGATGTTACCCAACATAAGCACCGCCCTTCCAGCCACAAAAAGGCCGGCACATTTGGAAGACCCAATCGACATTGCCGCACGGACTGTAAGAGGCTCACTCCGCAGGGCGACGGTGTTTAGAGACCGTGTAACTCCTTTAGTTTACCCTGATGATGTTTTCTAATAAAGATATCGATTCTCATCTGAGGGAATTTCGTATCTTTGCCGGCTTCTAGGGCCAGAGGTATCTAATGCTACTCGCCGGAGTAATGTCCTGTTGTACAGACAAGTGTACCTTGCTTTGCGATATTTTGCCAGCGGACATTTAATGTATTCCATTGGTGATGCTGAATATCTGAGCAAGAATACTGTATGCCGTGCAGTTCGCAAGGTGGTACTTGCTCTCACTAAACTGCTTGGTGCATTTGTTGTGTTCCCTGGCCATTTAAGCATTCTAAAGATCAATTATGCTTTTTTTGCGATCGCAAGTAATTCGCAAAAAAAAACTTGGTCTATTTCTAGTATGCATAGGCTGGTCCTAGGCTATATACAGAACATATTATTCCATAGGAATCCCGAGGGTGATTGGTGCGATTGACTGTACGCATATCCCCATTAGAGCCCCCATAGGAGAACATGAGGGGGTTATGTGAATAGGAAGTCATTTCTCAGCATTCATGATCAGGTATTTGATCATTAGATTCATACAGGTAGCCCTACAACCTAGGTGCTTTATGGAGTAGATCTTAAGTAATTAATAGTGAGCAATGGGTCAATTTCAGAGATGTAGCCCATGTGTAGGCCAGAACTGAATTATCTTAATATTTTTCACATATTTAGATATACTATTTTACTTGTCCTTACATCTCAATCATACTACAAATAAAAGAAGTGTCTGTAAGCCAAAATAGAGAACATATGACAAGAACACTGCTCTCACGAATTTACTGTCGGCAATACGCTGCCAACAAGCCTCCCTGGCTTTGTTGGCCGCCACGGTGTTAGATTTAGCCATTAACCTTTCTTTAAACTCCTCATATCCTTTCTATATAAACGTGCATACTTCTAGGGAAGAAGACGGAGCACGAGCCATTGTGCAAAAACTCAGCTTGCCTTGCGGAACACGCCCCTTTTAGGCGAACACTCACGAACTCCAGTAAGTTAACCCTCCAAGGTCCGAGGTGATTTCGGCCGGATTTCACTACTTGGACATGTTGGGTCCTAGATTGATTTCTGTAACAAATATAATCTATTATGATGTATCCCTGTAATCACAACCCCCTTGGCTACAATACGTAAAAAAAAAACACGTAAAAACAGACTTCTGGGACACTATTTAGAAACCTCATGTGTTGGAATGGCAAAAAAATGTTTTACGAAAAACATTTCTGCGATACAGTATGATAAAGTTTTATTGAAACCCTTATGAAGTTTTTTTTACATGTTATTTTCTCATATTTCCATGCATTTATTGTCATATTACATTGATTTAGGCTGAAACTAATGAATAAAATTAATAATACAATGTAAAAAATATAGGTTCCCCAAATAATGTTGGTCCTTCAGCCTAGAGATGAAACAGAATTTTATGAAATACAGATAAGGCATTTTTGTATAAATGACGTGTAACGACACCAAACGGCCACCAGATGGCAGCAGAGGATCAGTAGCGCAGTTGGCAATCATTTTTCCCATAACCTTCCTTGGCCTCTTGATATACATTCAAATATGTTCTAAAACGTTTTTGATGAAAACAAAGTGCTATCTTGCATAAACGGAACGAAAACTACGTTGGTCATCGCCATTATTGATCAGTGATCAGGGACGTGGCCATCTTGTTTATCGTTACCATGGGACTGTATGTTTATCGTTACCATGGGACTGTATGACGTCCCATCATTCCTACGTAACAAAGGCCAAAAATCTGGGTATGAAACCCAACTATATGCCAAAAATAAAATGGACATCCCCATAGTATGTTGATAGAAGAACATTTTTATAGCATTTTTATAATACAAACAACGTAATTCGGTGCTATAGATGTATAAATAAACATAAAAAGCGATATACTCGCTACTCATCTGGATGGGTCGTCACTCAGATGTTTGAGCTGAAGGCTATATAAGCCATTGAACTAAGACCATTTGGGATTCGGGAGACAAAGAAACAATAGAAGACTCCAGCGCGCAATGGCGACCGGTTATGTCCAGATCTACCAGGCGGACTGAATTGGCCAAAGGGACCCAAATTATATAGCATTCTTTTCGTTAGTATTCCTAGATTTAAGCTAAAGTCATTCGTACGATTCTAGCGATTCGTTTTCTGGATAAGTATGGAAATGTAGGGTGCGCGCACTTGGTCACCGGTGGCATTTTACCTTTTCCTATCACGCAGGCTGTGTTAGCCATATAATAAAAAACTCACCGCCGTTATCTTCGTACGAATGCCTAGATGTAAGCTAAAGTCAGTAGTATGGTTCTAATGATTACTTTTCAAGATATTCATAGAAATGTAGCCTACATTTTGCGCTTCGGTTGGTGACCATTTTGTGGACTATACTTTTGGCTGTTTATCCCCATGGGAATACAAACAACGTACGGATCGTTTTCTCGGAGTTGTCTGGATATTAGGTAAGTACAATTCTTGTTATTTCAGTTCAGTTTGTGATATTTATAGACGTGTACACCTATATGGTAAGTGAGAGGTGGCCATTTGGTTATACTCTACAATTTCTCTCACGCAGGCTGTTTTCCCCATATAACACAATCTATGTACTAATCGCTTTGTTAGAATACCTAGATATGAGCAAAAGTCAGCCATATGATTCTTGTAAAAACGTTTTATGGAAATGTGCGCTGTGTGCAGTCAGTTTTGGTGCGCCTCTCCCGTCGCCTCTCAGGCGGTGATTCCCATAGGAACACAAATGGAACGCCTCACGATGATGTCTAGATATAAAAAATATATATTTTTTTATCAATTATTGTTTTTTTTATTATTTATACTACTTTATTCAGACTCAGGAGGGTTAACACCGAGTCAACTAATGTGATATTCTTTTGAGGAAAAAGGAAGAGGCAGTTCTGGTGGCCAACATATTTATTCTTCAATCTTTTAACATTCTACTTTTCACAGACGACACACTTTATAATAGGCCTTTGGTTGAGGTACATGGTGGACAGCTATCCACCCACGCCAAACATTTCTGGTCCACACCCCCTTCTCTCTCGCATCTCTTCCTCCTATTAAGTCCAACTTCCTTTCGATGCGGGTTGGGAGGAGCTGTTAGAAAAGTGTGCTGTCCGCGGTGCTGATCTGTGAGTGCTGTCTGCAGTGCTAACCTGTGACACAACTCAGGACCCATAAATAACAACAACTAACAAACATCTTAATCACCGTCGTAGTCCCGTTTAACACCACTTTAGGCAATCAGAGTTTATCAACCCTGACTTTCCTTGATAACCTCGAGTTAAATCTGAGTAGGCTGAACAACCTTCATTGTATATCCCTCAGGTGTGGATAATGATGAAGACATGAAACAATAATGAGTCTGGGAATGAGTTCATGGGGGAATAGAAACCAGGAGCGCATGGCCCGATGACACTTGCCATCATCGTACCGTGACAGGTTAAATGGTTTTGAAATGATTAATTGTTTTCACAATTTCTGCATGACCTGCTTTAAAAATTATTCAATGCAATATATTTTTCACTCAATATGTTGTGGAATCTGTTTTCATCATAATTCCTGTTAAAGTCCTCAACAGATGTAGGTTGAACCAGAAAAGAAACCAGGCAAGCCTAGATCAGCCAGCCCGCAAATGGAAGTAATTAGTATGTTTGCCCTCACTGGATTTGAACCTAGGTCTCCCATTTCAGAGGCCGTGTCTTTAACCACTACTCCACAGAGCTGTACGTGTTTTGAGTGTCGGTATAGCGTCTCGACAATAAATCATTTTGTCACGCATTAATATCATGCCAAGTTTTAATATTTCGTTAAGTGCCATTAAGCATTGTGTTAAACTGACTAACATTTCTTATTACACATCTACACATTCCACTGGTAATATACATATACATAATACTTGTAAATACTTGTAAATTTTCTGCCCTCCTCTATTTGCCTTATTGCACTTTTAGTATTGTCATTTGTACTGCACTTGCCTGCATATCTACAAATTCCACTGGTAATATACATATACTTAATATTTGTAAATGTATATTTTCTGCCCTCCTATTTGCACTTCTGGTTAGATGTTAACTGCATTTCATTGTACGGTACTTGTACTGTTCAATGACAATAAAGTTGAATCTTATCTAATCTAAAATTATTAAGTTTACCTCCACCACAATTAGCATCTATGAACTGTATGGCTTTTGCCACTGGCCGTTTTAACAGCTTATTAGCCTGTAACAGGCTTACCTAGTATCTACTATCTTACTAATTGTAATAGTCATAAGAAATGAGCAATTCCTTGCGAGACTGAAGATGGACTTTACACTGCCAAAGCTATTTTAATTTCATGCAGGGTTGCCATATCCTCGGTTTTCAGACTAAAATGGGCTACTTTTCAAACAATGTCGCGGGTGAAAATTAATTGGCCGTGGGTGGCGGGTTTTTGGGCTACTTCTGAACTTCACCGTGGCCGCACCATTTCTGTCTTTATATGCTAAATCTTGTGTTTCTACGCTGTTATCACAGTCACACGTCAGCTACGGAAGGATCCGAGGCTTCACATGCCTATATACCGCAGCGTTTTGGGCTGGTTTTGAGCAGTCGTTGTTCTGGAAACTTTTGCTTAATCTGGCAACACTGATTTCATGGCACAACATTTGTTTTTCTTTCATTCGTGAATGACATTGATACAATAACTATCAATATAGTTGATGATAACTGAAAAACCCATCAAGTAAAAAGATGAGAGAATCGTGGAAATCCCTACTCTTTTGCGATCTAGCCTATATTACCCCAAGAAGCATGCACGATGGTGTACTTCGAAAATCCACTGGAAATAGTTGCAATATAACCGTAAACAGTTTTAGTTTAGACTTACTTTAACAAATATAACCATGAACAGTTTTAGTTTAGGCTTAATATGACGTAGCCTAGCTACTGAAGGTTGTAGCCAGCAAAGTTTTTGTCTATCCTGACCCAAAAAGCATGCACTGATGCGTACTTCGAAAATCCATCAGAAAAAGTCACAATACAACCGTAAAGTTTTATATTAGGCTTACTATAACATAGCTACTGAAGGTGGTAGGCAGTGACGTTTTTGTCTATCCGGAAAAAATCCTAATGCATAATTTGTTTTGATTGTGAAGAGATTCGAACGCGGGACCTGTTCTTTGACAGTCCGCATCTCTAACCACTATGCTGTTTAACAAGGGGTAGTCAATCAGTGACTCACTCACTCACTTACTGAGTCAGTAAGAGACATTGCCTCTTCTTGGCCGGCTCCACTTACACGGTCCAGCAAAAACATTTTGAACTCATGTGCAATTTGACCCCTCCACCTTCAACTCACTCACTGTATTCTTCACTTTATCCAATGGTTTTTTCAGGTTTTTATATTGTTACACTGTTAGCTTTAACATCTAGGAGAACCTTTGTGTTATATTTGTTTTTGGCAACCCTAAGTTCTTCAAAAACACTTTCTTAGTGCTTTATATTTTTGCAAATCAACACTATCCTAACTTTTATCAAACATCATTACATGTTTCATTACTTATCGGGTGGATTCACCTATTCAGGTCAGTTCTGTTTTTACATGAGTACCTTTGCCACTTTTCTGATGCCTATTGACAATTTGTCCTATAAAGGTAATTTTATTACAAAATTAATTGACATGTTCATTTGGTACTTTATCCCAGTTGGCATTTTGTAAATTCTCTCACAAATTGTAACAAATCTTTCTTTAGAATATAACAGTTAGCTGGCTTTCTGCCAAAATAACCATGAAGACGTTTCTTAGTCCTGTCACTAAACTCTGTTTTTGAAAATCAATCTTCTCTATTTTTTAATATAAGATTTATCTGTTTTTGGGTGTGTATGTTTTTTCTTGTGGATACAGACGATTTAGCAGAAATGTAGTTTTTTCATGACTACTTAAGTCTCTTTTTTACCAGGTTTATCCAATCAAATGATAATTAAATCACCAACAACCTAACAATTCTGACATGGAAATAAAATATGTAACCACATGTACACTACATGGAGTGTACAAATATGTACACTACATGGAGGGGGATTGTACATAACTACAATATTAAAATTCATTTGTAATGACAGGGACACTAACAGCTAGATATTCCATAGATGGATCCCTTCCTAGATGTACTTCTTTGCAACTAATGGAGTCCTTTATGTATAATTGAATGTCCACACCTCATCCAGGGGTTAAATCCCTTCTAAATTATATATCCAGAAACATCAACTATATTCGTTAAAATATTATTAGGAAGCCAAGTTTCTGTAAGATGAAAAAATCTAGGTTGGACCCAATATGCAATGATCTCATCACACTTAGGGATCAAACCTGTAATATTCAGATGTTCTCCAAATATCCCTAATGGTTTTACTCTGGAATGCCAGATTCCTTCTGCAGTACTACACCTGATGTTTTTCCCTTCTTAGACACTAAAACTGTTTTTGCCATGTAACAATAAATTAGGTTTGGTCAGCAACTGCACATAATCAGTTATTCCTTAAATCATGCAGCACTCTAGTTTTTTTTCATTACCCGCTACCTGCTCCCTTTCCGGTGTCTGTTTTATCATCTGTTTGGGTTGAGAGGTAGACACACTTTTCTTGGCTGGAAGGCTGACTTGTGGGTATTTACTCTGTTTTTTCCAGATTTGTACACTCCATGTCAGCCCTCTCAGCTGGTGTCACTATTCCAGCCTCTGATGTTGTACTCCATGAGCTTGGGACATTAGGCCACTTTCCAGATTGCTGGACACGTACTGATTGAATTTAGGAAAGATTCTGCCTTTGTTGATTCGGTTCGATAGGAATTCTGCTAACCAACTGTGCCACCTCCAAGACAAAGGTGGATTTAACCTGAAATCAAGAGAAACACAGGTCGACCATTCAAATAATTACATGACTTCTAAAGGCAACTGGTGGCACAAGAGCTCATTCAGGTGTGTCATATCAAAAAGGGTAAGGGGTAAGGCTAGTTGAGTATCTGGAGTATCAGCAATTGTGAGTTCGATTACAGGCTCAAAAGGGCCAGAAATAAAGAACTTTTTTCTGAAACTCGTCAGTCTATTCTAGTTCTGAGAAATGAAGGCTATTCCATGCGAAAAATTGGCAAGAATCTGAAGATCTCTTACAATGACGTGTACTACTCCCTTCACAGAACAGCGCAAACTGTCTCTAACCACAGTAAAAAGATGAGTGGGAGGCTCCGGTGCACAACTGAACAAGAGGAAAAATACATTTGAGTGTCTAGTTTGTGAAACCAATGCCTCACAGATCCTCAACTGACAGCTTCAATAAATAGTTCCTGCAAAACCAGTCTCAATGTCAACAGTGAAGAGGCGACTCCAGGATGCTGGCCTTTTAGACAGAGTTCTTCCTCTGTCCATTGTCTGTGTTCTTTTGCCCATCTTAATTGTTTCTTGTTATTGGCCAGTTTGATATATGTTTTTTTTCTTTGCAACTCTGCCTAGACTGTGTAAATGTTTTTCATATTTTTTTTATTAGCCTCAGAGTTAACCTATATGTTAACCTATATGTTCCCTGATATAATATATTTCTAAGGATAATTATTGCTTGAAGTGCTGATACTGTATCATCTCAACTCATACTGCAGACACTCTTTCAATCAAGACAAAGGCATAATTTCTGTGAACAGTGAGGGGTTAGTAACCAAACCAAAACAAAAAGTGGACTGGCGGCAATAAATAACTCAAAATAAACAGGATGAGTTACAAACAAAATGTCATTTCTTTTGATATGCTGTAATGTTAGCTAGCTAGTGTGGGTGTTTTCTTTTACAGTGGATTGCATGTAATATTAGCTATTTAAAAAAAAATATGTATTATTATTTATTAAAAAATATGCCTTAATCTAAATTCAAATGCCTTGTTTTTATGGAATAGTCTTACATTATTTCGAACTGTACAATAATTGTTGAAACCCAAAATTTTAACCTGCATGTAAGGTCAGCCAGTGACTGTGCCAGGCTACAAAATACTTACTTCTTATGACACTCAGCTTAGATTGAAAATACTCCCTTCTGATCTACTCCAAATGCTATTGCATGTAAGCCCTTGGCATCATATGATAACAAAAACAAATGTATAATTTCTTCACATAATAATAAATATTAAACTATCAAATGCCTTGTTTTCGTAACTGTGCAAACCCTTCATAACGGTGGTTATAACTGTATTCAAGTTTAACCAATCACGCATATCATGTATATTGGAAATAATGTATATGGGAAATATCCCATAATCTGACAAACTGAAGTGATTCTGATTAGTCCTAAATTAAATCAGCTGTTCTGGAAAGATGTTCCTTGGTTGCATAATGCTGATCTCAATATTGAAAGGTACAGATCAGGATAGGGATATATTTTTAAGGAATTGCATGTATCTTGGAACACTATGAAGACAATTACAAAGTGGAGTCAAGATGTTTATAAAGCTGAGGTAAGACCGGAAGTTTCTTTGAGATGAGAAGAGATGAGATTGAGTTCGTAAGACATCGTGTATGAAGACCGAGTCTGTAACATCATAAACAATGGACTATTAAATGCTGCAATAAATAATTTAATTACTCTCTCCCTTGACGACCGGATACGCGGTCATTATTTCAACCACTATACGAAACAGCTGATTGCAGCAGGTAAACCACTGCAACATGGACTGGAGTTTTTCTCCTAAATTTAGTTGAACAGTTTATCCCCTAGAGCAGACCTGGGCAAGATAAGGCCCCCGGGCCGGATCCGGCCCGTTGAGTAATTCTATCCGGCCCGCGATACATCCAAAACTTTTAAAATAATACAAAATAAAAAATACCTGACGAGGTCCGCAGATTACGTTAGTTTTTTTACTGCTGGATATTTATTTATTTTCAAATTAAAAGTCCCGTGGCACTCCCAGTAATAAGTACAGCAGTGTCATACTGTCTGTTTAAAATACCTTAAAGTTGAAACAAGGTATTTGCGTTGCTATGATACGTAGGGACCAGCATCACAATCCACGCGCGGAAGTTATCATTTGTATGTACTATACGCAATTGATGGCTAGCGATCTCTGGAAATGAGCCTAAGAAAAGTTGATAACGAAAGCAGGGTATTTAAAAAAGAATTGAAAATATTTATTTGTAGATGTCACAGGTAAAGCAACTTGCTTAATATGTTAAGCTAACGTCGCAGTTTTTAAAGAGTACAATTTGCAGAGGCACTTCCAGAGCGAGCATGCGGAGAAACACAAAAACTGTCACCCGATGCTTAATTCAACAAGTCCAAGCGCAGATGCAGCCTCACTGATGAATATCTTGCAGCAGTA
>JACXGI010005021.1:7525-49794 GCA_016801175.1 Esox masquinongy | reverse complement strand
CAGCCTTCCTCAGTGATTCCACAAACTGACAGTCTGGAGAGATTATTATACTGTTTAGATGAAACATCAGAACATAATAATATTATATCATTGTAATGTCAACTCATCTTTGCTGTATACTTTCAAAACGAAAATTGACAATACAACACTAGAATGTAACTTCCTATATAGAAAAGAAACTTCCTATATAGAATATCATCAAAAAACTATAATTACTCGCCTCAGAATCTCCAGTCTACATTGTGGATCCTCCACCAAAGCTGAGAGCTGCTTTACTCCTAAATCCTCTGGCTGTTTGTAGCTTAGATCCAGCTCTTTCAGGTGTGAGGGGTTTGACTTCAGAGCTGAGACCAGAGAAGCACAGCCTTCCTCTGTGATTCCACAACCTGACAGTCTGGAGAAAGATTATCATGGTGTCACAAACAGAACAATAGTTTAGAATAACTTTAAAATAGCCTCCATAGACGACATCACTGTCATGTCAACTCTACATTAGGGTATACTTTTAAAACTGACATTGCCTATACATTACCGTTCAAAGGTTTGGGGTCACTTTCCTTGTTTTCCATGAAAACATACATTAAATTAGTTTGAATATGAAATATAGCAAAATGAATAGGAAATATAGTCATTGACAAGGTTAGAAATAATGATTTTTAATTGAAATAATAATTGTGTCCTTCAAACTTTGCTGTCTTTAAAGAATCCTCCATTTACAGCGATTAAAGCTGGCATTGAAGACCTTTGGCATTCAATTTGTCAATTTGCTGATAATCCCCATGCTTCCTGAAGCACCTCCCACAAGTTGAATTGGCTTGATGGGCACTTCTTAAGTACCATAAAGTCAAGCTTCTCCCACAACAGTTCAATAGGGTTGCAAAATGGAGTGATATCCTTTGTTTTTCAAGATCCCTTTTACCCTGTACAAATCTCCCACTTTACCACCATCAAAGCACCCCCAGACAATCACATTGCCTCCACCATGCTTGACAGTTAACATCAAGCACACATCTAGCCTCTTTTCATTTGGTCTGCATCTGATGAATGGTCTTATTTGTGATCCGAACACCTCAAACTTCAATTTGTCTGTCCATAACACTTTTTCCAATCTTCCTCTGTCCAGTATCTGTGTTATTTTGCCCATCTTAATCTTTTTTTTATTGGCCAGTCTGAGATATGACTTTTTCTTTGCAACTCTTGTCTAGAAGGCAAGCATCTCGGAGTTAGCTCTTCACTGTTGACATTGAGACTTGTGTTTTGCGGGTACTATTTCATGAAGCTGCTGGTTGAGGATCTGTGAGGCGTCTGTTTCTCAAACTAGACACTATAATGTATTTGTCCTCTTGCTCAATTGTGCGCCAAGGCCTCCCACTCCTCTTTCTATTCTGTTTAGAGCCAGTTTGCACTGTTCTATGAAGGGAGTAGTATACAGTTATGTATGAGAACTTCGGTTTCTTTCTTCTGATAATGGGCCTCTGTACACCTTTGTAGATGTTCCATTAAAAATCATCTGTTTCCAGCTACAATAGTCATTTACAACATTAACAATGTCTACACTGTATTTCTGATCAATTTGATGTTATTTTAATGGACAAAAAATGGGCTTTTCTTTCGAAAACAAGGATATTTCTAAGTGACAGCAAACCTATTTTTTCTTCCTTACCTTGCTCCTAGTGTAATAAACAAATATGCAAAATTGTACAATGTTATTGTGTTACAGTTTATAAAATGAAATCAGTCAGTTGACATTCATTAGGCTCTAACCTATGGATTTCACATGATTGGCAGATATGCCCACAAAAATATCTGGGATCTTTTATTTCAGCTCATGAATCATTGGACCAAGACTTCAGATGTTGTCTATATTTTTGTTCAAATTAAAAGCAACACCACATAGACCGTGAGTCATGTTTTTCATTTTCGATTCTTCTGGTAATCGAGCATTTCATGCATAAAATAATCAATTATCAAAACAATCAATAGCAACACCCCTACTGGAAAGAAAATAATAATGTAATAATGTATTGTTATGTTTTTCATGGTGGCACTGCTGGTAGTGGGGTGTTTCACTTCCATGTCTGATAGGATGTCTGGTGGAACTTCATCTATCAGGCCTTTAGAAAATCCCATTGGACAGGAGGTTGGGGACGTTTTCCTGTTGGGAGCTCAGGGCAGGTGGAGGTTAACCCATTCAAAGCAGAAGCTGTTTTAGTCCCCTGTCGTTGTGTAACACCTCTGTTGTATCGATATCATGTTAATTATCACCTACAATGTAATAAATATAAAAATGAACTACTATTACTCACCTCAGAGTCCCCAGTCTACATTGACGATCCTCCACCAAAGCAGAAAGCTGATTCACTCCTAAATCCTCTGGCTGATTGTAGCTCAGATCCAGTTCTTTGAGGTTTGAGGGGTTTGACTTCAGAGCTGAGACCAGAGAAGTAAAGCCTTTCTCTGTGATTCCACAACCTGACAGTCTGGAGAGAGAATATCATGATGTCACAAACAGAACAATAGTTTAGAATAACTTTAAAATAGCCTCTATAGATTACATCATTGTCATGTCAACTCTACTTCAGGGCATACTTTTAAAAGGGACATTGCTTATACATTACCGTTCAAAGGTTTGGGGTCACTTTCCTTGTTTTCAATGAAAACATACATGAAATGAGTTGGGAATACGAAATATAGCAAAATGAATAGGAAATACAGTCATTGACAAGGTTAGAATAATGACTTTTCATTCAAAATAATAACTATGTCCTTCAAAGTTTGCTTTTGTCAAAATCCTCCATTTGCAGCAATTATAGCCTTGGAGACCTTAGCATTCAATTTGTCAATTTGTTGAGGTAATCTAAAGAGATTTCACCCTATGCTTCCTGAAGCACCTCCCACAAGTTGGATTGGCTTGATGGGCACTTCTTATATACCATACAGTCAAGCTGCTCCCACAACAGCTCAATAGGGTTGCAAAATGGAGTGATATCCTTTCTTCTTCAAGATCCCCTTTACCCTGCACAAATCTCCCACTTTACCACCATCAAAGCACCCCCAGACCATCACATTGCCTCCACCATGCTTGACAGTTAGCATCAAGCACACATCTAGCCTCTTTTCATTTGGTCTGCATCTGATGAATGGTCTTATTTGTGATCCGAACACCTCAAACTTCAATTTGTCTGTCCATACCACTTTTTTCCTCTGTCCAGTGTCTTTGTTCTCTTGCCCATCTTAATCTTTTCTTTTTATTGGCCAGTCTGAGATACTTTTTCTTTGCAGCTTTGTCTAGAAGGCCAGCATCCTGGAGTCACCTCTTCACTGTTGACATTGAGACTGGTGTTTTGTGGGTAATATTTCATGAAGCTGCTAGTTGAGGACCTGTGAGGCGTCTGTATCTCAAACTAGACACTTTAATCTATTTTTTCTCTTGCTCCGTTGTGCACCGGGTCCTCCCACTGCGCTTTCTATTCTGGTTAGAGCAAGTTTGCCCTATTCTGTGAAGGGAGTAGTACACAGTCTTGTACGAGATCTTCAGTTTCTTTCTTCTGATAATGGGCCTCTGTATACATATATAGATATTCCATTAAAAATCATCAGTTTCCAGCAACATCAATCAAATGTATTTATAAAGCCCTTTTTAAATTAGCAGTTGTCACAAAGTGCTTTTACAAAACACCTAACCTGAAACCCCAAGGAGCAAACAACAACAGTGTTGAATTTCAGTGGCTAGGAAAAACTCCCTAAGGCCGAAATTTAGGAAGAAACCTAGAGAGGAACCAGGCTCAGAGGGATGACCAGTACTCTTCTGGCTGTGCCGGGTGAAGATTTTAAGAATACAAGTTGTAATAATTAATAAATGCATGCGGGCTGAGTCCAGAGTCTATTAAACCTAGTCCAGTTTAGGTGCATTAGTAATGCACTGTATTTCTGATCAATTTGAAGTTATTTTAATTGACAAAAAATGGGCTTATCTTTCGAAAACAAGGACATTTCTAAGTGACCGCAAACCCTTTAACATTTTAACGATAACCATGTCGTAATATGGGCTCAGAATTGGCTTTCTCCGTGGGCACATCCACTATGATTTTGTTTTTCCTTAGCTTGATCCTAGTATACCAAACAAACATACAACATTTCACAATGTTATTGTGTTACAGTTCATAAAAGAAAACAGTCAATTGACACATTCATTAGGCACTAACCTATGGATTTCAAATGATTGGCAGATATGCCCACAAAATTGTCTGGGATCTTTTATTTCAGCTGACCAAGACTTCACATGTTGCCTATATTTTGATTCAAATTAAAAGCAGCACCACATGGACAGTGAGTCATGATTTTTTCTATTCTGATTATTCTAATAATCTAGAATTTAATGCGTAGAATAATCAATTATCAAAACAATCGATAGCAGCACCCCTACTGGAAAGAAAATAATAATGTAATAATCTGTTTTTGTGTTTTTCATGGAGGCCCTGCTGGTTGCGGGGTATTTCACTTCCATGTCTGATAGGATGTCTGGTGGGGCTTCATCTATCAGGCCTTTACAAAATCTGATTGGGCAGGAGAGTAGTAAATGTAGGGTATATTGTGTCACTTTAGTGATTTATGACCCTGGTGGGCGGGACATCCGGTTTGCAGGGTGGGACTTCCTGTATGACGTGTGTTAGGGCGGAACTTCTGGAATGACGTATGCATGTCCGGTGACTTTGTAATTTATTATTACATTGATGTGTCCATGTTTGATGTTTTACAACAACTGATAAGCACCCCGGACGAGTGTTATAACAGGTGCGATATGTTTGATGTTTAACAATGGGGTCTTAGGGTTCCAGAATGTTAAATTCCCAGGCAATAAATAAGTGTTATATCAGCGGCAAGATGTTTGGTGTTTAACAAAAGGGGTGCCAGGGTTCAGCAATGCTATAACCCCCCGGCATTTTATGTTCCGATAAGTGCTACAACAGATGTCCTACAACCTATGGGCTGATTGGCGAGGTCTGTGTATTTAAACCACGCAGACCCCGGTGATGGTCATTCAGTCTTGCCTGAGTAAACTTACCTACACATTACAAACCATGGCGGATTGTGCAGTAATCAGCATTTTGGGTGAAACACCATTGAAAGCTAACAACTTAACCGCAGCTCAGCAAGTCGGCAAGAGATTACAAATGGACAGCAGAGACGCAATCAACATGCCAGCCCCGAAGAAACCGATGCAGAGTTTAACCCAAATCCATCAACTACACCAGGATATGTTGGCACAGGAATGGAAGTTGGACGATGGTCAGATCGGTGGATACATTTTCAACCCTGAGATACCGGAGGTTGCATTTTATGAATAACCTGAAGGTCTAGAGTTTAAGGTTGGTGTGACTGATCAAATGGTTTTTAATGCCGGTTTATGGAACACCTTTCGGAAAGTGATTTATTTGGAGCCAATACAGGGGACGCATAATACGGTAGATGTAATGTTTAAAGTTTTCGAAGGAATGAAACAGTATGACTCTGTTAGATTGGAACTATTTCCGGAAAATGTCAGCGGGTTAGATTGTGACTGCGACTGCGGACGGTTCGACTGACGTAAGACCCTGAAGCCCCGCCTTAAGCTAACACCGTCCTCAACACAGCATAAAAACAGACATACCGCCTGTGACTATCAAGCAGTCGGAAGAATTTACGAAACATCTCAAGAATACAACCAACCGAAGCTTGAACTCCACAAGGTTGAGGCCTGGCTGTGTGACGCAATGGCTGACAACGCTGTAGACTTCTACGGTACCCCGGACCCCGACAGTTCGATTCCACAGGCATACACAACAAGAAGCTACAATTGGCTTGACCGGTTTGGTGATCAGCTGGGACCTCTTAATCTGTCATACCTTTCAAATGCTGACAAGAGTTATCACAAAATGGACAAATGCCTTGCACCACAAGTTTTAAAGATCATCAAAGCAACATTGGGCATGATTCTGGAAAACGTTGCTGGGGCTATTCTCCACAAAGCATGCATCGGATGTGAAGTGGACCACCCGAGCCAGACGAAACATTCTTGTCTCGATCCGCCTGATTATTTTTTTGAGACCCATTATGATGACATTGCGGAGACAGTTTTAACACCGCGACTGAAACGTGTTGGTCAAGGCTTTGAACGCATCGGGGTTTCATGCACTGTTGACCGATGTTCACGTAGCCGCTGAGAACTTTCTGCATGAGCTCAAGTTGGAGCCGAACATCACACAGAGACTGAGTGATAACAGGGATGAAAACATGGATAAATTTAATGAGGATGCTTTATGCGACGCAGTGGCGTCTTGGTGCGACGAAAGCAAAGTGTCTGTTGTCTAAGGATGGGTAACTTCAGTTGTCGTGTTTACATGTATCTAAACAAATCCTATGTGGGTTTAGCGATTAAACAGTTGATGCACAAAGCTATCAAGAGCGGTACTGATGTTTGTAGATCTTTTAATAACCGAGACCATGTCGGTATAAAACGTTTTAATAATCTGAACAAGCATATGGAAACGGTCAGGAACACATCTGATGATTGGCCGCAATTGTTGTCAAACGGTGTTGAATCAAAGGCCCTAAACAACTTCATGTATAAACTTCTAACATTTTCAAATGCTGTTAACAAAGACTTTAAAATTGGGCACCTGTTATGTTTGTTTACGTATGTAACAGATGTTTGTGTGATAAAATTGTTGAGTAATGATGCTGTGGATGTAGATTGTGTTTCTAAATTGTTTACAGGTTTTCTAATCAGCAGAAATCTGAATGTTTGTGTAACTTTTCTGAATTTCTTGGATGATGTGTAATTTCGAAAACTCAAATAAAACGATGTTAAACATGTATTACTTCTCATTATGGCAGAGATCAACATTTATATAAAACCACATGGTGTATGGGCGGGGTATGATGAATTTAAAAATGGAATGTTTCTAAAAGGCGAGCCCCATTTTAGTTTGAAATTCAGTGCAAAACTGGAACAGATATTAGGTTTACAACTGGGCGATCGGTGGTACGCCCCATGGTACGGGCCATTCCCCACAGATATTCTGGCAGGGTTTAACACCCTATACATCTACACAGAAATAACTGATTATCAACAAGTTGGTGACAGTCATGTCCCGCTGTTGAGAAGGGGCAGTTTGATGAGATCTGTATTGATGTAAAATCTGATCAGAATCAGCTGGTTTCTTTCGTAGTGGGGAAGGTGATTGCAAAATTACACTTCAGAGCCGTCAAACAATCTTTTAGACTATAAGATGCAGCCTCAGAAACTCTATGATGATCCTCAAAGGTATGTTGAATACTACACAACACAGGCCGGTAACGGTTTACCGGGATATCATGGTAGCGCTGCAATGTATGGGGCTGTTGTAGGGGGCCTTTTCCTGAGGGCTTTTCCGGATGGCAATAGCTTTGTTGAAGCGTGGGTTCTCAATAGCAAAACCACATCTGAAAAATGCGGTTAGGAATATAGTTGGCGATGTTGTCAGCAGTGTTATGTAACAACAAACAGCAGGACGGATCAGGATTGATGGTTATGACTCGAGGTGTTAGAAAGAGACCACCTGGTAGGAGGAGCATACTTAAGAGTAAAAAACACAAGAATGAGACAAAAACAAGAGCCACGGTTAAAAGAAGGCATACAGCTCGGAGGACACTCAAAGGTAACACCGCAAAGTTGATTAAGAATATATTTTAGAAAGATGGCACTCCTACACCGTATGTCTAGTGAATGTATGAAAACAGAGTTGGATTTATTCACAGTTCCTTTCACGCAGACATCTATTGAGAAAAATACATACATTGAAATACAAACTCTATCAGTAATATCAGACGCAGCCCCTCTGGAGTTCTTTATTGCAGGAAATGGCGAAGACTACGTTGATCTAAACAATACTTTGTTGTACCTACTTGAAAAAGTCACTAAACCGGACAGAGCTAATACTGATGCCGGAGCACGTGTTGGGGTTATCAACTACCCGATAGCCACCCTTATTTCCACAAGTGGATGTCTCCTTGGGTGATTGTTTAATTAGCCCGAGTAGGAACACATACCCCTACAGAGCTGTCATAGAGAGCATTCTGAATTATGGATGTGATACATTGAAGACACAGTTTTCATCTGGTTTGTTTTACAAGGACGCCGCAGGTCACATGGATGTTACGGACCCTGCAGGCGAGAACGATGGACTCACGAAAAGGGCTGCCTATTCAGCGGATAGTACAACATTTGAAATGATTGGCCCTGTTCATAGCGATATCTTCTTTCAAGAGAAACACATGTTAAACGGCGTTGACACAAAGGTTAGCATGGTCCGTGGTATAGACGAGTTCTGTCTTATGGGGGCAGGGGATGTGCGTTATCGTTTGCATATATTATTTGGCAAGAAAGTGTCTGTTTCACCAGCCGTGAAACTTGGACACGCTCAAGCGCTACTCTCAACCTCTGCCACGTACCCAATTGAAAGAGTGTGTAAGAAGACATTTAGTTTACCGGTGGGGGGTCGTGTTTGCAACCAGAAAAACCTATTTTTAGGACCTCTGCCAAAGTGTTTTGTCATTGGATTGGTGGACAATGACAGTTTTACAGGAAGTTACACAAAAAATCCATTTAATTTCAAACATTATAATTTGGAGTTTATGGCTATGTATGTAGACGGTCAGCAATTTCCTAACAAACCATTCCAACCAAATTACACAACGGGGTCAGCAGAGCGTGAATTTTACCAATTGGCCTTAGCTTCAGGAAAACACCAAAAGGACCAAGCCTTAGCTATTGACAGGTCTGACTTCTTACATGGCTATGCCCTTTATGCATTCAACTGCGCGCCGGATGAGGAATGTGGTCAGCATCTATCCTTGATCAAGTCAGGGAATGTATGACTTGAGATGAGGTTCAGACAACCATTACCCCACACAATTAATTGGTTGTTTATTCAATCTTTGACTCCATTATCGAAGTGTCAAACCAGCGACAAGTCATGGTTGACTACTATTAGGAAAAACGGTGTGAAAATGAATACCGCAGAGTTGACCAGTGTGGTGAACCAATTTTCATCTAGGACTAATTTCTATGGTGTGCTGGCATGCGACCAACTACCTAGTGGACCATTCCGAGTTGTTGGATCAATGATGATTGTTAATACACACCCATGCAATCAGCCCGGGGAGCACTGGCTGGCTATTTACTTAACAGACGATGGCATTGGAAGGTTTTATGACAGTTTTGGAAACCCCCCAGATTTTACATATTTTCCCAAGTCAATCAGTGCCTTTCTGCAAACCTGTGAGAATGTGGAATACAGTTCAAAACAAGTACAGGACATGATTTCAACCATGTGTGGACAACATTGTGTGTTCTTTCTCTATCTAATGACAAGAGGTCTGAGTTATAAAGATGCTGTGGCTTTTTATATTGTTGATTTACGAGGAAATTATGCGCTAGCCTCAAAGTTGTAGCTAAGATGTACCTGAGTAAGTGTGATAATCAAATGTTTAATTGCATACAACATGCTCAATCTTGTGAATCATTTAATTTGTGTCATGGTTGTTGAAGAAATAGAAAAGTAAATCATGTGTATGTCAGCTTTATTATTCAAAAATAAAACCATTAGTAAAACCACATCAATGTTTACATAGTATTTTCCATACAACAATTATTCAAGGTAAAACATACACTTTGACAATGAATCACAAATGATAAAAAAAAGCATAAAATAAAAACACACTAAAATGGAAGTCATTTTGTGGGGTCTGTGGTAGGGGGTACAAAGAAAGCTTTGGTTGGTTGATAACCATTTGCTGGGGGAGTGGCTAAATCATCCATTGTGTCACCAGACGTTTTTTCATACAATTTGATTTTACGCTTTACAAACTCGTTTGGAATAGTTGTAAAAGGCATGTTGAGACATGCCATGGCTTCTAAAAACACCCCCCCACCCCAATGGCCTTCTATCGTCAGCAATTTTATTGGTTGCTGTCACACTTTTAACCAGATCCAACAGGTGCGTTATCTCTCCTTTGAAAATGAATTCACCATTTGAAGTCCAAATCAAATCTTTAGACCAGTGCATTCTATTAAGAATATATTCAACATTGTTCCTACGCCTCGCACGCACATTATTCAAAATTTCATCAACAAGGTTAACATTTTGGTCAACAGTTTGCTTAGTCTCAGTCATGTTTACTACATCAACCCCAGTCTCAGACCCGGGTAGACTTAAAGTCAGTGTATTTGTGTCAAGCTCCCCGTCTCACAACAGTCAAAAATCTTTGTGAAATGGCAGAGTATCTTTTAGCTTTCTCATGTAAATCCATATCAGACTTCAACAGTATATTGCAAATCGATGAGTCCAAATCATTTTCAACAGATTGTCTTACATCGGTGCTAGTCATTTTGGATTCTTGCAGTTTTTCTAACTGATATTGTGGCACCAGAAAAATTTTCTGAGCATGATCCATGTTGTTTAAACGTGTCTCGATGCAATTAGTCTGGTTAGGAATGGAACTGCAACGCTTAGTAACGATAGTAGAAAACCTCCAGATTGGTTGATGGTTTTTCTTTTCTTTGCAACTGAAGTGTTCTTTCTAGACATGTATATAATTTAGGCTTTTTGTCTCTTTACTTTTCGGAGCTGCGATTCTGTTAAGGGTATATATCCGCGCCTTAGATTAAGCACTATTTCACAGAGTGATAGAATGAGGTCTGTGGAAGCTGATTCTAAAATAACTTTTCGTTGACTTGCCAGTGCCTTAAATAACATCTTCAAAAAAGGTAAATATCTACGAATGCGTTTTGACGTGATCAAACTTCCTTAGGAACGTACACGACAGGCCAATCCCCTGAAAATAACCCCGTTCTCAGACGGTAGTCTTCTGGTGTTGTAGCTTTAAAGTCAATAAGTAAATAACCAAAAGGCGGATGTGTTGCGTCTTTAAAACTCTCCATGAAGAATCGAGAAAGACCGGGGTATATCTGTCTGCCTAAAATACTAATCCGCTGATTGTCACTGCGGTTTTTAAACAAGATGAGGTAGTTTGTGTTCAAGTTAATTGATCTACTAGATTTGCCTTTAACAAACATGTTTTGGACAAGGTAAATTACACTCAGGTTACGGTGGTGTGAATATTGTGTGAAAACACTCTCCATCTCCAAACTCTCTGATGCACATTTAATTAAATCGTCAATAATTAAAAGGTTGTTTTTCTGAATCGGTAACAGATTGTCATCACACAGCGATGTTGGTAGACCTTCTATAAAAGTAATCTCCCTCACCTTCAACATTTTGTCATACAGCGGTTGCCAATCTGTAATTAGCATTGTGTTCATAAGGTTAGACAGCTCACCCATCTTACCCCAAAGACTATTAATTGTCAATTTAGCCGAAGATCGCCTAGCACTGTTTACAACAATGTTTTCCTTGTGAAGCTGCACATCCTCCTTTTCATGATATTCACGGATATACTGGTCTTTAGCATCATTGTCAACCACAGATGGTGGGAAGCCGCTAGCTTCCTGCTTGTTCTTCAGGAACGCTCTTATGTAATCTGCAAAAAGATTATCTGATGTCCTGGTGAAATTCCAGACTTCGAATATTTTCAGAATGCGATAACCTTTCTCAACAGCCTTAACCAGCTCAATAGAAACCCAGGTACCAGTTAAAGATCTTTCTGAATCAGTATGTGAACAATCAGTTACCTGGTTTTCAGACTCTGCACATAATCCACACAAGGGAAAGTATAGCTTACCGCCGAACCGCTGCGGTAAAACGGAGTGATAAAGGCCTTTCGTGGACACACCGTAACCTTAACAATACCAAAGTAGGTGTCTAGCGGTTTGAAATCTCGAAAGATTATGTCTGGATGCCCAATCGGATAAGTCTTTGTCTTGTTGCAGAATGGGTAAAGACTACAGACATCGTTATACTGAATAGTCTCCCCTTCTGGAGCCGTAAACTTCAAATGAATTGCGTTGGTACGACGCCAAAAAGAGCATCCCGAGGGTCAAGGCGCTCTGGAGCATCAAAGGTCTTCAAGAAAGCTTTGACATCTGCGGATGTGTTTTTAAGCTGATTCCACTCACACTCCCATATGTATTGAACATGTACGTTGTGTTCTTTTAAAGCCTCAAACTTTGTCAGCCATTGTTGGTGCATCAACCTGCACTGAATCTTCATCATTGGATTGGTGCTTGCTGAACCCCTGTTCAGGTCGTGCTGTACTGATATATTCTCATCAGAGGCCGCATATTCAAGCCATTGGATTGAGCTGTTTGAGAATGTCTTCTGACAACGGTTGTAGTTGTCTGAGGGGACCAATGCAATGGTGTCCTTGGTGAGGAATCTGTTGCAAAAGACTTTCATGCAAGCCGAAGCAATCGTAATTGACCGGAATGGGTCAACACCACCACACTCCAGGAACTCGAGTCTGCAGTGCATACAACCCTCTCTCAAGATGACCACATCATTCACACAGTAAGCCTTTATTTCATCCTGCATGACAAAGGGGTCTGCGGGAACAATTGCGTACAACTGCAAAAACTCATCTTCTTCTTTAGCCATCATGGTATTCACACTGTAGTAATGCGGTTCAGGATGGGGGCCAACATAGCTCTCATTCTCCTTGATGTTAAACTTGTAAGGAAAGTAGCTTTTTTTTTCGAATCCTTAAAACCCATAGCACGTGGCAAGGCCGCCAGCTTCATCGGTAGGAAGCAATGACTATTAATGTATCTCTGATTGAATGTGCTGTCTGCAAAAATCATGAGCTTGCTACCATTAGCAATATGTGTTGTGCCAATACCATTGTTAGCAAGGTACTGCATCAAGATGTAACCATCGAAACCTTTAGAGTTGTGTGCTATAACTGTGTAGTCATTATATTTCGGTTGCCTAAACTTTTGGAAAAAAGCAGCGACACAACCATCTCCGGCTGAACACCATGTCTCATTATCAAAGCTTATTGCGCACACAAAATTTCCAGTGTGTACACTGCACATTTTTGGCAATTGTCTCAAAATCATAAAATATGTTGTGCACACTGGGGTCCTCTGGCATCGAGGGTTTTATGAAACACTAATGGTTCATTTCAACTGCCAGATCCACGTTACAACTGGGGCACATTTTAACCGTGCACTTGTGCGCTTTATAGTTGGTAATACTAACGATGTAGTGACGGCCACAATCGACACAGTATTTCTTCTGGTCACACCTGCTAACCCAACGACCCACACTTTTGTGTTGCTTCAAGCGTTTATGCTGTCTATAATAAAAGTCAGAATAACATATCCGCTTACAGTCCGGGCACTGCTTTGTGTTACGGGGTTGGGTATGACAATCTTCATGAAGACAGACACTACAGCTATGTTTACAGCCATGATCGCCCCGGGTGTTAAAACCTGTATAACACTACTCACAAACATATGACGCACCCAGAAAACCCTTCAGATTCATGATGCCATAGAAATGGTTATCGTGTAAGTACATAAAGACGGTTCTAGGATGGGTGGCCTTGCTGTTTTGAAACGTGGTAAAGTGACCATCCAATGTTCGATGAAAGACAATTTTACACCCTGTCATTTCTTCAAACCGAACAATATCTGTGAATGCCACACTATCATCTAATGCTAAACCAGCTCCCGTATGTAACTCACGACCACTAACCAGGGCCTCAGCATGTGTACTGTGGGTTCAACATACCAATCAAACAAACGGAAAAACATGTAGAATCATTATTCACAGCCACACATAAATGCCTTCTTTTTTTATTGATAATCTGATCTATCAACAGTGTTTGAGCTTTACGCCGTGGGGCACCACTCTTGCGGTTGTTGACAATTTGTACCACCAGCTCTAGTGATTCATCGATCATAAACTCTGCATTACTCTGCATAACACTTTCAAGTAAATTACCAAACGTGCGTTCATTATATTCATCCGATCTCATGGTCACATGTACGAGGATATCAGAGATTCACCAATCAATTCAATCTGCAGACGATCACCAGGCCCTTGTACAAAGTCTGAATCTCTAACAATCAAAGTATCCAAGCCTGCCATAATGATTGCATAGAATGTGCCAAAATCCCCAACTTCACCAGTATTTTGTAAATTTATCAACTGTCGTAATTCAACGTTGCCAAACGCATTACGTTGTATAACTCTAACATCGCCATCATTGCAATGAGTTTGCATCAGAGAGCTCGAAGGAGAGTCAACTAGATCATGTGAAAACCGGGGGCTACTAAGCCCCGTTAACAAACTTTGCATCTGAGGATTATTGTGTGCATCACTGTGTAACAAAGTAATGGCCGGTTCATTTGTATTTTGGGGTGTGGTCTGTTGATTATGTGCAGATGTTGTTGGTTATTCCGTGTCTGGTTTGTTGTTAGCACTATCTTTTGCCATTTCTCTAGCTTAAATGTGTAAATAATGATCCACTTACAGGTTAAAATATTCTAACTCAAACATACATTTACATACATCACAGTTTTGATGAGTTGACGGTAAAATATGTATTACCTTCAGCTTTCAAGCTTGAAAGAAAACAATGAAACAAAAATCCGCGCTGGAAACAACAGCTGACTTCTGTGGATGCAGCGGGGTTTAATAATGTCTTTACATCGCAGCCAGGGTGCCTCCAGCAGGTCACGCCTCTTAACTTTGTCATCGGTTTTCACGTTAGAACTATACTGGTTACAATGATTAAAATTATGTGTAACGCTTAACTAGCTCGTTCAGATATTTGTTGACGTTTAACAAGCAAATATATTGATACTTCCTGTCCGGTAGAAACGCCGTTCTCGTTAATTATCGCGGCACAGCCCTGACATCACGTCATATAATTTTATCTATTAACCACAAACTCATCCGCTTACATATAAACGCTGGCTATTGTGTGCAGAAAACAATCTCGCGTTGATCCCCGTTGTACAGTTTCATAAGACGCCTTTACAAATGTTTTGATTATCTGAAATAACATATCTTGACCTGTCAACGATTCACCGTTGTTCATGCAAATGTATACGCTACCTTCAGGGTAACTTTGTAACGTTTTGCCATATAATGCAACTTAAAAGTTAATGCTGACTTCAAAAAAAAAATGTATTACAACAATCACCATTGCGCATACACACACATGTACCAAAATCATTGTTTTTATTTTTAACAATATTTTAAACCCAACCACAATACAATCAACCTAGGCATAATGTGTGGTCGGCCCAGGCATTAACTGTTCCTTCAAAATAATAGCATTCCCCATGTGATGTTCGTTTACTGTAGTGCTTTGTTGGACTACAAACCTTGTGTGAAACACGGGATGTTTTTCAACCTGCATATACTACAGTTTGTACTAGTGGTTATTTAGGGACCATTACTATGGGCAGATCCGATCTTAAGGCCCATCTCTTGTTAAAATATAAAATGGGCAGAAACTCTCTAAAATGGTAAGTCCTGACTCCTTTATATCTTACACAAAAACGCATGTTTCTCAATTCTGTGCTTGTGGAAAAACACCATGCTACACGCACATTGTAAAACATGAAAGGTTAACACCCACCGGTTGTAGGACATCTGTTGTAGGACATCTGTTGTAGCACTTATCGGAACATAAAATGCCGGGATTTATAGAATTGCTGAACCCTGGTGCCCCATTTGTTAAACACCAAACATCTTGCCGCCCCGCCCGCCAGGGTCATAAATCACCAAAGTGACACAATATACCCTACATTTACACAATAGTGGCACAGTGACACAATATACCCTACATTTGGGAGCTCAGGGCTGATGGATGTTCCTCTGTTATATTGTTATGTTAATCATCCCCTCTGATGTATTAAAAATAAAAATAAACTGCTATTACCGACCTCAGAGTCTCCAGTCTACATTGTGGATCCTCCAACAAAGCAAAGAGCTGATTCACACCAGAATCCTCTGGCTGATTGTAGCTCAGATCCAGTTCTTTCAGGTGTGAGGGGTTTGACCTCAGAGCTGAGACCAGAGAAGCACAGCCTTTCTTAGTGATTCTACAACCTGACAGTCTGGAGAGAGAATATCATGTCACAAACAGAACAATAGATTACATCATTGTCATGTCAACTCTACTTCAGTTCATATTTTCAAATCTGACATTGTAATACATCACACTAGAATTTAACTTCCCGTCCATAAAATCATTAATATTGTCAGTCAATAAATATACTGTAGTCTTAAGAGGGTTTGTGTGTGTGTCTGTTTGTGTGTGTGTGTGTGTGTGAGCAGGGGGGGGGGGTAATTTGCATGCATGAATTTGTGTGTGAGGGGAGGGGTCATTGGCATGACTGTACTTACAGAGCAGTTCTGCAGGTTTTGATCACTGGCAGCAACCCCAGAAGACCTTCCTCTGATGGGGAGTATTTCTTTAGGTCAAACACATCAATCTCCTCTTCTGAAGTCAGTAACACAAAGGCCAGAGCTGACCACTGTGCAGGTGACAGTTCTTCTCTGGAGAGACATCCTGAACTCAGGTATCTTTGGATCTCCTCCACTAGAGAATGGTCATTCAGTTCATTCAGACAGTGGAATAGATTGATGCACCTCTCTGAAGACGGATTCTCCCTGATCTTCTCCTTGATGTACTTGACAGTTTTTTCATGTCTCTGTGAGTTGTTTCTGGTCTCTTTCAGTAGACCTCTTAAATGCTTCTGATTTGACTCCAGTGAGAGACCCAGAAGGAAGCGAAGGAAAAGGTCCAGGTGTCCAGTCTTACTCTTGATGGCATTATCCACAGCAATCTTGTAGAGTGTGACTTCAGGTTTGTCACTGATCTGCACTGAAATATTCTTGTCAGTCAATTGTCGTTCATCCATTAGATTGTCATTGTTGTTGATGAATGAGAGAAACACATATACAGCAGCCAGAAACTCCTGAATGCTCAGATGGACAAAGCAGAACACATTGTCCTGGTTCAGCACACATTCCTCTTTAAAGATCTGTGTACAGACTCCTGAGTACACTGATGCTTCATTGATATCAATGCTACACTCTTTCAAGTCTTCTTCATAGAAGATCAGATTGCCTTTCTGTAGCTGTTGAAAAGCCAGTTTTCCCAGTGTCAGAATGCTCTCTTTAATCCAGTGTGGATCTGTCTCTTGTTTCCCATCATACTTTACATTCCTGTGTTTGGACTGAAACACAAGGAAGTGTGAGTACATGTCTGTTAGGGTCTTTGGCAGCTCTACTTCATCATCTGTAGTCAACATGTCCTCAAGGATTGTAGCAACAATCCAACAGAAGACCGGTATGTGACACATGATGTGGAGGCTCCTTGATGTCTTTATGTGTGAGATGATTCTGCTGGCCAGGTCCTCATTACTGAATCTCTTTCTGAAGTACTCCACTTTCTGGGGGTCACTGAACCCGCTCACCTCTGTCACCTGGTCAACACACCCTGAAGGGATCTGATTGGCTGCTGCAGGTCTGGTAGTTATCCACAGGAGAGCAGAGGGAAGCAGATTTCCCTTGATGAGGTTTGTCAGCAGCACATCCACTGAGGTTGACTCTGTCACATCACAACAGCTCTTGTTGTTCTTGAAGTCAAGGGGCAGTCGGCACTCATCCAGACCATCAAAGATGAACAGAACTTTGTATTTGTTGTAGTTAGATATTCTTGCTTTTTTGGATACAATTGAGAAATGATTGATGAGTTGAATCAAACTGAGTTCTTCCCCCTTCATCAAATTCAGCTCCCTAAAAGGGAGGGGAAATATAAATTGGACATCCTGATTGGCTTTTCCTTCAGTCCAATCCAGAATGAATTTCTGCACAGAGACTGTCTTTCCAATGCCAGCGACCCCCTTTGTCATCACTGTTCTGATAAGTTTGTCTTGACCAGGTAAGGGTTTGAAAATGTCGTTACATTTGATTGCTGTCCCTGGTCTTGCTTTTTTCCTAGTTGCTGCCTCAATCTGTGTCACCTCATGTTCATTATTGACCTCTCCCTTCCCACCCTCTGTAATGTACAGCTCTGTGTAGATCTTATTGAGAAGTGTTGGGTTCCCTTGTTTAGCGATGCCCTCAAATAAGCACTGATACTTCTTCTTCAGGTTAGACTTGTGTTCATGACAAATCACAGCAGGCTGACCTGAATGAAGAAATAAAACAGATGATTGTGTTTTTAAACAATGACAATTGTCAGATTGTAATCTTCTCTGTCTCTTTACTCTTTCTTTGTCTATGTTGAATTATTCAACACGTCACAACTAGAAAACGTTACCTGGTGTTGTCTAAAGGTTGCTAAATTATTATTGAGTTAAACAGCTACAAAAAGCTTTTAAATGTTCCTCATAATATCACATTCAACACTAAAGTCAGACAACTCTTACTTTTCTCCAGTGTGTCAGCAAGTTCCTTCTGGTTCATGTTCCTCAGGATATGCAGTGTGATCATCAGAGCCCCCTCTTTGGCACTGCTCTCCTTCTCATCTTCAGGGTCCAATCCTTCCTCATCCTCCCTCTGACTCTCAAAGCCTTCTGGGAGATCTGAACTCAGAATTGTCTTGAACCTCTTCAACTCTTTCTTCACAAATGTCATGATATTCTTTTCAAGTAACTGAAAGAGGCAGAGTGAAAAAGTTAACATTGGGCTGAATCAAAGATAATTAAATATCAGAACAATATTAACCAATTAATTAATGACTGACAGATTGACTTTACTTGAAGTAAACAGAAACAAATCTACATAAGAGGACCACATACACTGAATATGGAGGAAATGTTTTTTTGATGACTCTGGACAGATTGAACACTGAGAATCCTTGACTCTGATCTCTCCTGTTGGTCTCTGTGGACAAAACATGACATTACATCTACACCTCCAGAATGAACCACTTTCAGGATTACCAAACTTTTTTAATAAATTTTTTTTTTCTAAAACCTAGACCAAGAAGAAGGATGGGATAAAGAAAAAGAGTTGGGATAAGGAGATAAACGAGACATAGAACTAGAGATGTGAAGGAGGGGTGAGGAAACACGACCATGTAGTAACATACACCGATCAGCCATAACATTATGACCACTGAAGTGAATAACACTGATGATCTCGTTATCATGGCACCTGTCAGTGGGTGGGATAAATTAGGCAGCAAGTGAACATTCTGTTCTGAAAGTTCTTGTGTTAGAAGCAGGAAGAATGGGCAAGCTTTAGGATCTGAGCGACTTTGACAAGGGCCAAATTGTGATGGCTAGACGACAGGGTCAGAACATCTCGAAAACTGCAGCGGTCAATATCTATCAAAAGTGGTCCAAGGAAGGAAAAGCAGTGAACCAACAGGGTCATGGGCGGCCAAGGCTCATTGATGCACGTGGAGAGCGAAGGCTGGCCTGGTTATTCCGATTGAACAAACGAGCTACTGTAGCTCAAATTGATGAAAAAGTGAATGCTGGTACTGATAGAAAGGTGTCTGAACACACACTGCATCACAGTTTGTTGTTTTGTTATGGGGCTACATAGCCGCAGAGCAGTCATGGTGTCCATTGCTGACCCCTGTCCACTGCCGAAAGCGCCTACAATGGGCACATGAGCATCAAAACTGGACCACGGAGCAATGGAAGAAGGTGGCCTGAATCACGTTTTCTTCACCATCACGTGGATAGCCAGGTGTGTGTGCGTCGCTTACCTGGAGAACACATGGCACCAGGATGCACTATGGGAAGAAGGCAAGCCGGCGGAGGCAGTGTAATGCTTTGGGCAATGTTCTGCTGGGAAACCTTGGGTCCTGCCATTCATGTGGATGTTACTTTGGCACGTACCACCTACCTAAGCATTGTTGCAGACCATGTATAACCTTTCATGGCAACGGTATTCCCTGATGGCATTGGCCTCTTTCAGCAGGATAATGCATCCTGCCACAAAGCAAAAATGGTTCAGGAATGGTTTGAGGAACACAACAATGAGTTCAAGGTGTCGACTTGGCCTTCAAATTCCCCAGATCTCAATCTAATCGAGCATCTGTGGGATGTGCTGGACAAACAAGTCCGATCCACCTCGAAACTTACAGGACTTAAAGGATCTGCTGCTAACTTCTTGGTGCCAGATACCACAGCACAGCTTTAGAGTTCTAGTGGAGTCCATGCCTCGAAGAGTCAGGGCTGTTTTGGTGGAAAAAGGGGGACCTACGCAATATTAGGCAGGTGGTCATAATGTTATGCTTGATCGGTTTATGATACTACTCATAGTGGAACATTGACTACTGTAAATGCAGTAATTGATGGTACTGGTAATAGTGGAACATTGACTACTGTAAATGTAGTAATATAATGTACTACTCATATTGCAACATTAACTACTGTAAATGTGGTAATATATGGTAAAACTCATAGTGAAACATTGACTACTGTAAATGTAGTAATATAATGTATGCCCCTAGCCATCTCTGCGCCGGTCTGGGGTTCATAGTCAGGACCAGGCAGAGATAGATGCCTCTAGGCATCTCTACGCATGTTCTTCCCATTTGGAGGCAGCAGTACATCGTTAGATTGTGTGTTGTTCCTGTTTGTTTTTTTGGTTCAATGAATCTGCCTTTTGGGCCAGTTGAGCTACCAACCTGCCTGTGATTACTTCCTCCACCCACCAAACCATGACAATAGTGGAACTTTGACTACTATACACATTGCCATGGAATAATGTGGGCTTAGGTACACCCTTAAACCCTTTCAGCTCATAGTTAAAATCACAACCAATATGGTTTATAATAAACTTTGACCTGGATATGGTGAGAAAAATTTAAAAAAAGAAAACTTACCTGATTCCCAATAGAGGTTTTAGTCTCCTTCATTTGAAAAGGCTACTCTACAATTCTAAATAGCCAATATATTACAAAAAACATTTAAGAAAATGATTTACAATAATCTCCAAATCTCATTACACATTTTCATAATGTCTCATTTCTAACAAAAGCAGGATACATTGTTTCAATGTCTCAGGATACATTGTTTCAATGTCTGTCTGAACAACAGGCTAGCTTGACTGGTGCTACCTTGGTGCATTTATTAATGTAATGCATTACACTGCCATTTCATAAGCTTCATTTAATGCATTCTTAATGAATATGGCCCAATACTTTTGGTATTTATCATAATTGTTACCATGGTACAATGTATAATGCAGGTTAAACTCATGAATAAATGATGCAATAGGATGGTTTTATTTAGGGACAAGAAAGGACCATCATATTTTAGTCTTAAAACATGGTACATAGAGTGAGGGGAAAAAATTATTTGATCCCCTGCTGATTTTGTACGTTTGCCCACTGACAAAGAAATGATCAGTCTATAATTTTAATAGTAGGTTTATTTGAACAGTGAGAGACAGAAAAAGAGATGTCCAAAGAGTTGTCCAAGGATGTCAGGGACAAGATTGTAGACCTACAAATGGCTGGAATGGGCTACAAGACCATCGCCAAGCAGCTTGGTGAGAAGGTGACAACAGTTGGTGTGATTATTCGCAAATGGAAGAAACACAAAAGAACTGTCAATCTCCCTCTGTCTGGGGCTCCATGCAAGATCTCACCTCGTGGAGTTGCAATTATCATGAGAACGGTGAGGAATCAGCCCAGAACTACACAGGAGGGGGCATCAAAGGGTCGATGGACGGGGCCATGTACCATCAAATCTTGGGTGAGAACCTTCCTTCATCTTATACATGCCCCAAACGTATACATTTTTAAATCCAGGTTAAAAACACTTCTCTTTTCACGTGCCTATGACTGAGCACTTAAACTTAACCACACTGTTTAGCCTTATAGCTTCCTATGTTTTTATCCCATTTATATTCTTTTTATATTTTCTAATTCTATTTTTTATGTTGTTTTGATGTTTTCATTTGAGTATTTGTTTTTATGTTATTGTATTTGTATATTTTTTCTTTTTCTTTGTAAAGCACATTGAATTGCTTCGATGTATGAATTGTGCAACAGCCAAGGCATTGAGCCAAGGCATTGGAAATGCCTCAGCCAAGGCATTGAAAATGGGTCGTGGATGGGTATTCCAGCATGACAATGACCCAAAACACACGGCCAAGGCAACAAAGGAGTGGCTCAAGAAGCAGCACATTAAGGTCCTGGAGTAGCCTAGCCAGTATCCAGACCTAAATCCCATAGAAAATCTGTGGAGGGAGCTGAAGGTTCGAGTTGCCAAACGTCAGCCTCGAAACCTTAATGACTTGGAGGAGATCTGCAAAGAGGAGTGGGACAAAATCCCTCCTGAGATGTGTGCAAACCTGGTGGCCAACTTCAAGAAACGTCTGATCTCTGTGATTGCCAACAAGGGTTTTGCCACCAAGTAATAAGTCATGTTTTGCAGAGGGGTCGAATACTTATTTCACTCATTAAAATGCAAATAAACATTTTTGACATGGGTTTTTCTGGATTTTTTTGTTGTTATTCTGTCTCTCACTGCTCAAATAAACCTGCTATTAAATTTATAGACTGATCATTTCTTTGTCAGAGGGAAAACATACAAAATCAACAGGGGATCAAATAATTTTCCCTCACTGCATTTTAGTCTTAAAACGTGGTACATTTCCATGATCAGACTCAACTGAACTATTTAAATTTTGTTATTAAATGTATGTGAATTGTGAACTTTTGCTTGCCTGTAATGTATTTATTGTTCTAAATGTCAGAGTTGAGGAAGACTACCTGTTGTCATGGCATCAGCTTATGGAAAAACTAATTAACAAATAAAAGACAATAACCTATTTACAATCACTGACCATGACCCATGATTTCCTACCTTTGTTCAGTAGAAAAGTCTCCCTCTCTGAAGTCAATAGGAGGCCCCATAGACCTGACACTCTTCATGGACACACAGTTGGGTACAAGAGAGGCTGCTATGTTCTGTTGGATTGGGCTTCAAAAGAACAGAGACAAACATCAATTATCTTAACTGAACCCTAAGAGGGAAACATCATTCTTAAAATATTCATCTTACATCTTGGCTTTGCTTTCATGGTCCACAGAGAGACTCATTTTAGAGTCAGGGTCCTTCTCCTTTTTTTCCCTGGAGTGACTCATTTTAGAGTCTTAATCCTCTCCTCCTCTCTGCTTAGACCAGTAGACACAACATGGAAACACACTTCCCAGATCAAGACTCCTATTGTAAGGACTACAGAGACACAAAAGTTGGATCAAACACAAACTGAAAATAAAGACACATTACCTTGAGTGATCACATAACCATCACAGACAAACATGCTGTTTCTTCTTCCCTTTTTTACTACAAAACATTTTACTCATTTTAGAAACCAAATGATTCATCTACTTTTTTAAAACGTACAGTGCCCTGCATTCTGGCCCAGAAATACATGTTAGTTGCAAAACCAGTAAGTTACTTTTTCATGATTTGCTGTATGATAAGACAATAAGATGTGCTCGCTTTTTAGCAGGAAATATTTTTCTATATAGGACAGTATCCATTCTGCATCTTCCATCAGCAGCCAGATCATCATTAACTCTTTAAAATTAAATCTATTTAATCATTAAATCTAAAGAACACTAACAAGTAATATCTCACTCCCAGTATTCATCCTCATACTCTGTCCATTAGAAAATATGATTAATTTATGAAATACTCACTTTTTAAATTTGTTTTCCCTTGTGTTTTCTGCTCCAATGTCTCAAAATGGTGTCTGGACCAACAAACAACATTACTTTCAGTTTCTGTTGAGCAGTCTCGCCAAGCCACATATTGATAAGTGTTGTATTATTACCTTCCACTAGATGGCAGTAAAGACTTGTTGTAACCACAGTACAATTATACAAGTACTGAGCGCTACAGATATTTACAGACAGGGTCCTGATTGCTGAAACCTATAGATATTTACAGACAATCCTCTGTCTGAATTGTGGTGTATATATATGTTTTACTGAATTGTACATGTGAAAAACAGTGTTGCTCTATTAGAGTGTTTTTGTCCCATTCTGTCGCTGAGTAGAAGCCTTCCACACCACAAACGAAGAATCAAAATGGTGGAATTAACCATCAATGAACAAAACCCTGAATGAAAAAGAACAACAGTGCGACTTGTGAGGAAACTGGCCTCAAATGTGTACAGGTCCTACTCTTATAATATGTATTACATAGTAAAGTGTGCTGGGAGAAGGACTGAGCTCCACACCACCACTACAAGAAGGTCCTACTCTTATTGTGATGTTTTTGGGTTAATTCAATAGTGCCTGTTGCCACTAGAGGGCGCTCCAGGCTGATTGTTGTTGTGTGCAGACGCTGACAAGTAATAAAGAAGAAAAACTAGTTGGTTCTCCTCTTTTCACCGTGTGATACATTTGTTCCTAAAAGCAAGTAAATAAAAGCCAGTAGATATAATCAGTGTTATACGAAGCGAGGGAACAATGGTCCACGTATGTAGAACGATTTGAAAATTTTGTGGAGGCGAATGACATCAGTGATGAAAAAAGAGTATCAGTGTTTCTCAGTGTCATGGGGGCACCAACATACAGACAGTTATGCAGCCTCATTGCACCAGCTAAGCCTGGGACTATGGATTATAATGAAATTGTGAGCACATTACAAGCACATTTTATCCCAAAGCCCATTGTGATCGCGGGGGGGGGGTTTCGATTTCACAAACGAAATCAAGCAGAGGGTGAAAGTATCGCTCAATACGTGGCTGTGTTGAAGAGATTAGCAGAGCACTGTGAGTTCGGCGATAATTTGAATGACGCGCTGCAGGACAGAATTGTGTGTGGTTTGAGTAGCGAGTCGATACAAAGGAAGTTGTTGACAGAAATGTCTCTCACGTACCAAAAGGCGGTGGACATAGCAATGATGATGAAAGCTGTGTCTAGGGAATCACAGCACCTGAGTAACTCACTGAAAGTTAATGCAATGTCCCTATCATCAGTGTCGTCCAGAGAGAAATGTTACCGGTGTGGGAAGTCCAACCACATAGAAGGTGCATGTTTCTATAAGGAACAACAGTGTCACAATTGTGGCAGGAGGGGCCACATTTCACGGATGTGTAACAGTAAGAAAATGGGTGACAAAGGACCCAAAACTGCAGGCAAGGGAAAATTCATGAAAAATAAGGATCAGATGAAGAAAAGACGAAATCATAAGATGGATGTTAATGTGGAAAGAAGTGACAATGACACAACCTCTGATATTGATACTGAGTTGACACTGCACAAAGTGACAGCAGTATTTAATGATAAGTCACGAGTGAATAAAATACAAAACTCAGCTAGTTCAATGTTATCAGTGATGAAAGCTAAAATTGAAGGGCTGTCGATAGACATGGAAGTGGATACGGGAGCAGCTGTTTCTCTCATTCCAAGTGAATTGTACAGAGCTAAGCTGAGCCATATTCGACTGCGCCACACAAGTATTGTACTTAAGACATACACGGGTGAAATAATTTCTCCAGAGGGTGTCATCAAGGTGCGCGTGAAGTTGAACAAACAAAGCGCTTGACTACGCCTGTATGTAGTAAAAGGTGATGCAGCGCCACTTTTTGGGCGAGAATGGTTCAGAAGAATTCGACTTAACTGGAGTGAAATCAAAACTGTGAGAGCAGTATACCAGACAAATGAGGAGACTTTGGACTCTATCCTAAAAAAATATACAAAAGTGTTCAGTGATGACTTAGGAACATTCAATGGATTTGAAGCTACCTTAAATCTGAAACCAGGACATCAGCCAAAATTCTTACAAGCACGTGTGGTGCCATATGCAATCAGAGCTAAGGTGGAAGCAGAGTTAGACCGCCTGTCGAAGCAAGGGATTATTTCACCTGTTCGGTTCAGTGAATGGGCAACCGCCATCGTGCCAGTAGTCAAGAAGGGTGGCAACGTGAGAATTTGCGGAGACTTCAAAGTAACCGTAAACCCAGCACTTTGTGTGCAACATTATCCGTTACCACGAACTGAGGACTTATTTGCTTCACTGGCTGGAGGGCAGCGATTTAGCAAGCTAGATCTCTCACACGCTTACCTACAAGTGCCAGTTGATGTGAACTCCCGCAAATACCCATAACCATACCCATACTCATAAGGGCCTGTTTTCGTATAACAGACTACCTTTTGGAATAACTTCGGCACCATCCATATTCCAAAGGGTGATAGAGCAAGTACTTCAGGGGCTACCTTACGTGAAATGCTTCCTGGATGACATCCTGGTTCACAGGAAAAGATGATGCTCATCACCTGACAAACCTTGAGGCAGTACTGAGTCGGATGGAGAAGTCTGGCCTTCGTGTGAAAACCAGAGAAGAGTTCGCTGGAGTATCTGGGACATGTGATTGACGCAGTAGGGCTTCACAAGTCCCCAGACAAGCTGCGTGCTATCACAGAGGCTCCAGCTCCAGTTAATGTTAGCCAGCTTCGATCTTTTCTGGAACTGGTAAATTATTCTGCAAGATTTGTCCTGAACCTGGCTACAATTCTTCATCCTTTAAACGCAATGCTACATAAGGACACTAAATGGAACTGGTCTCAGGAGTGTGAGAAAGCTTTCCAGGGGGCCAAAGCTCAATTGTTGACTCCGAGTGTGCTCACCCATTATGATCAAAGACTACCAGTTCGTTTGGCTTGTGATGCCTCACCCTATGGGGTAGGGGCTGTACTCTCCCATGTGATGCCTGACGGTCACGAGAGACCGGTGGCGTTTGCGTCTTGAACTCTGAGCAAGTTGGAGCAGAACTATGCACAGTTAGAACGTGAAGCACTAGGTATCATTTTTGGAGTCAGAAAATGTCCTACCAACCTTTACGGACGCCACTTTACCTTATTGACAGATCACCGTCCACTTACTACCATCCTCAGTCCTTGTAAAAAAAAAAAAAATATATATATATATATATATATATATATACAGGTGCTGGTCATATAATTAGAATATCATCAAAAGGTTGATTTATTTCAGTAATTCCATTCAAAAAGTGAAACTTGTATAATGTATACATTCATTCCAAACAGACTGATATATTTCAAGTGTTTATTCCTTTTAATTTTGATGATTATAACTGACAGCTAGTGAAAACCCCAAATTCAGTATCTCAGAAAATTAGAATATTGTGAAAAGGTTCAATATTGAAGACACCTGGTGCCACACTCTAATCAGCTAATTAACTCAAAACACCTGCAAAGGCCTTTAAATGGTCTCTCAGTCTAGTTCTGTAGGCTACACAATCATGGGGAAGACTCCTGACTTGACAGCTGTCCAAAAGACGACCATTGACACCTTGCACAAGGAGGGCAAGACATAAAAGGTCATTGCTAAAGAGGCTGGCTGTTCACAGAGCTCTGTGTCCAAGCACATTAATAGAGAGGCGAAGGGAAGGAAAAGATGTGGTAGAAAAAAGTGTACAAGTAATAGGGATAAGTGCACCCTGGAAAGGATTGTGAAACAAAACCCATTCAAAAATGTGGGAGAGATTCACAAAGAGTGGACTGCAGCTGGAGTCAGTGCTTCAAGAACCACCACACACAGACGTATGCAAGACATGGGTTTCAGCTGTCGCATTCCTTGTGTCAAGCCACTCTTGAACAAGACACAGCGTCAGAAGCGTCTCGCCTGGGCTAAAAACAAAAAGGACTGGACTGCTGCTGAGTGGTCCAAAGTTATGTTCTCTGATGAAAGTAAATTTTGCATTTCCTTTGGAAATCAAAGTCCCAGAGTCTGGAGGAAGAGAGGGGAGGCACAGAATCCACGTTGCTTGAAGTCCAGTGTAAAGTTTCCACAGTCAGTGATGGTTTGGGGTGCCATGTCATCTGCTGGTGTTGGTCCACTGTGTTTTCTGAGGTCCAAGGTCAACGCAGCCGTCTACCAGGAAGTTTTAGAGCATTTCATGCTTCCTGGTGCTGACCAACTTTATGGAGATGCAGATTTCATTTTCCAACAGGACTTGGCATCTGCACACAGTACCAAAGTTACCAGTACCTGGTTTAAGGACCATGGTATCCCTGTTCTTAATTGGCCAGCATACTCGCCTGACCTTAACCCTATAGAAAATCTATGGGGTATTGTGAAGAGGAAGATGCGATACGCCGGACCCAACAATGCAGAAGAGCTGAAGGCCACTATCAGAGCAACCTGGGCTCTCATAACACCTGAGCAGTGCCACAGACTGATCGACTCCATGCCACGCCGCATTGCTGCAGTAATTCAGGCAAAAGGAGCCCCAACTAGGTATTGAGTGCTGTACATGCTCATACTTTTCATGTTCATACTTTTCAGTTAGCCAACATTTCTAAAAATCCTTTTTTTGTATTGGTCTTAAGTAATATTCTAATTTTCTGAGATACTGAATTTGGAATTTTCATTAGTTGTCAGTTTTAATCATCACAATTAAATGAAATAAACATTTTAAATATATCAGTCTGTGTGTAATGAATGAATATAATATCCAAGTTTCACTTTTTGAATGGAATTACTGAAATAAATCACCTTTTTGATGATTTTCTAATTATATGACCAGCACCTGTATATATACTATAATGTACTAGGAATATAATAGATCTGTGTTATATACCTCATAACTGAGTTTACATACTTTTGAAGTGACACCAACTAACAACGTTCAGTTACATTATTAAGTGTTAACGTTATGGTCATATGTTATGTTAAATTCCCGTGTTGCGATAACTTGGAAGATGTGGGAATTTGATTAAGAGGGGAGAAACCGTGATGTTTTTGGGTTAATTCAATAGTGCCTGTTGCCACTAGAGGGCGCTCCAGGCTGATTGTTGTTGTGTGCAGACACTGACAAGTAATAAAGAAGAAAAACTAGTTGGTTCTCCTCTTTTCACCGTGTGATGCATTTGTTCCTAAAAGCAAGTAAATAAAAGCCAGTAGATATAATCTGTGTTATACTAGCATATTGATGCAGACATAACACTTATAATATGTATTAGATAGTAAGGTGTGTTGGGAGGACTGAGCTCCACACCACCACTACAAGAAGGTCCTACTTTTAAAATATGTATTCGATAGTAAGGTGTGTTAGGAGAAGGATTGAGCTCCACACCACCACTAAAAGAAGGTCCTACTCTTATAATATGTATTAGATACATTAGGGTTTACAGTGTATTTCTTACTCAAATGTTTCTACTAAGTGTAACTCACACTTAGAAAAATGTTCCTAATGACATCAAACGTTTATGTTATACTTATTTTTACTCAATTTTTACAAGTTTAAAATAATTTCCCAGCATGCTCTGCTTCAGGTTGATATTTTTAAATGGTTTTATTATCCTTTTCTTGCAAGTACATTGACTGCTACACAAAAATCAAATGCATACAGTTATTCATACTGCATTCATACTGCAAAAGCAACCCAGGACTTTTTTAAGGCAAAGAAGTGGAATATTCTGCAATGGCCGAGTCAATCACCTGATCTCAACTCGATCAAACATACATTTCACTTGCTGAAAACAAAATTCAAGGCAGAAAGACCCATGAACAAACAACAACTGAAGACAGCTGCATATATATATATATATATATATATATATATATATATATATATATATAGATATATACATATATAGCTCTGGAAATATTAAGAGACCACTGCAAAATTATCAGTTTCTCTGGTTTTACTATTAATAGGTATGTGTTTGAGTAAAATTAAGATTTGTTTTTCCTATAAACCACTGACAACATTACTCCCAAATTCCAGATAAAAATATTGTTATTTAGAGTATTTATTTGTAGAAAACAGCAACTGGTCAAAATAACCAAAAAAAGATGCAATGTTATTAGGCCTCAAATAATGCAAAGAAAACAAATTAATATTAAATTTTCAACAACAAAATACTAATGTTTTAACTAAGGAAGAGTATAAAAAACTCTGATGTGGTCATCGCTATCCTCTTGCAATAGGACCAGCTGGATGGCAAAAACAGTGCAAGTAGTACCTCAAAGGTCATTTAAATAAAAAAATAACTATTCAGCATGACAAAAGAGTTGAAAAGAAAAGCTTTCAGTGAGGAAAAGAAGGGTTCAATTCTGGCTTTACTGGCAGAGGGATACAGTGAGAGTCAGGTTGCCTCCATCCTGAAAATTTCAAAGACAGCGGTTCAAAAGAACAAGGTCAAGCAACAGACATTGGGAACAACAAAGCTACAGACTGGCAGAGGGTGAAAACTACTGTCCACTGACCGAGATGACCGTCAACTCATTCGAATGTCACTCAACAACCGTAGGATGACATCAAGTGAACAACAAAAAGAATGGCAAACAGCAGCTGGGGTGAAGTGAACGGCAAGGATGGTTCGAAACAGGCTCCTAGGGGCAGGGCTGAAGTTTTGCAAAGCTAGAAAAAAGCCCTTCATCAATGAGAAGCAAAGAAGAGCCAGGCTGAAGTTTGCAAAAGACCTGATTCCGGGACCCTAGAGGAATTGAGTAAGTTCATCTTCTCTGCAGGTCAAATTTTCAGCTTTGCCCAACACCTGGGGCCCCATTTATAAATGTTGCATACACACAAAAGAATACGTATGTCAGTTCCTACACAAAATTTGGGATTTAAAAAAACTAACTACATGTGAGAATGTACGGTCCTTCACGCACACTTTTGACCCATTTCCAAAGAAATGAGAAATAGGAAACTGCGACTCTGATGGCAGTAGGGTGAAACTCGAGAAAAGCTTTCAAATTAACAACATTGTGAAAAATAAATCGAAATATAACCTCTATCGTATTGCATATGAAGAGTTCCCGGGAGTGCACACACAAAAAAAATACGATGTCCGATAAATACAAACGCAGATATCTTTCGATGAAAAAGAATCCCTCACATATTTGTACAGGTGAATCGGGAATCACATTCGATTGGATCTGTAATCATTCAACACTTCTTGCATGTCATGAATTGTATTCTCATGAATAATAAGGCGAACATGAAGACAAATTACGTTCAAACTGATGCTGTTGCCTCAGTCAGGCAGATACGGATGCACAGTTATGTCATCACATGATCGTTGCACATAACTGTCAATGTGATAATGGCCTTGTCATTCTCAATAACAATCAGTGCAATTACCACAACTGAAAGTGTTAGAAAATTGGGTAGCTTTTAAAATAAAATAGGTGGGTATAAAAAGGCAAGCAACTGCAATGCGTAATGACGCATAATGGCTGCTTTGGCATTCTTCGGAGATCGAATAATACCAGCAAGTCGTTGAGCTCCGGTGTCCCTTACCCGGTGTGCCTGTGGCACAAACACTTTGTCTGTGTAATGTGATGGGCTTTTTGGCCTCCACTTAAATGTCACACCACTTTTAATTTCTGGGATGGTCCGACCTTCTGAACCTGCCGCATTTAGAGCGTTCGTCACATGCCGCCACTCTAACGCCTTTTTGGCATTTTTTTTTCATTGTTCAACCACCCCTACAAGAACTTCAATTTCACACTCGTGAAATTATTTTTTTTAGGTTTTCTGTTGGGATTTGCTTTTCATGGAGTCAGTATTGATAAATATTAATTCAGGGCGTTTCAGTGATTTATAAGCAATTGTGGGCGTTAATTGGGTGGGACATGATGCTCGCACACGTGCGCTTAATTTCGAGTGGGTTGTGATTTATAAAAGAAAACCGCCGTGGGATGTGCCTGTGCACTGTTTTATAAATCCCAATATTTTTGTGCGTACGCACTTTCTGTGTTTTGTTTGTACGCAGCATTTTCACGTGAATTCTATGCACAGTTTTATAAATGACCCCCCTGGTCGTCTAATGGTTAGACGGAGACCTGGAGAAGCCTACAAGCCACAGTGTCTCGCACCTACTGTGAAATTTGGTGGAGGATCGATAATGATCTGGGGATGCTGTAGCAAGGCTGGAATCGGGCTGATTTGTCTTTGTGAAGGACTTATGAATCAAGCCAAGTACAAGGTTATCCTGGAAGAACACTTGCTTCCTTCTGCTCTGACAATGTTCCTCAACTCTGGGAATTGTTTTTTCCAGCAGGACAATGCTCCATGCCCCCAGCCAGGTCAATCAAGGTGTGGCTGGAGGACCACCAAATCAATACCCTGTCATGGCCAGCCCAATCTCCAGACCTGAACCCCATTGAAAACTTCTGGAATTTCATCAAGACGAAGATGGATGGTCACAAGCCATCAAACAAAGCTACATGAATGTTTGTGCCAGGAGTGGTATGATGTCACCCAACAGCAATGTGACAGACTGGTGGAGAGCATGTCAAGACGCATGAAAGCTGTGATTAAAAATCAGGGTTATTCCACCAAATACTGATTTCTGAACTCTTCCTAAGTTAAAACATTAGTATTTTGTTGTTGAATATGAATTAGTTTTCTTTGCATCATTTGAGGTCTGAAAACACTGCATCATTTTTGGTTATTTTGACCAGTTGTTGTTTTTTACAAATAAATACTCTAAATGACAATACTTTTATTTGGAATTTGGGAGTAATGTTGTCAGTAGTTTATTGAATAAAACAAAAATGTTTATTTCACTCAAACACGTACCAATGAATAGTAAAACCAGAGAAACTGATCATTTTGCAGTGGTCACTTATTTCTTTCCAGAGCTGTATAGACAGTATCTCACAAAAGTGAGTACACCCCTCACATTTTTGCAAATATTTGATTATATCTTTTCATGTGACAACACTGAAGAAACTACACTTTGCTACAGTGTAAAGTAGTGAGTGTACAGCTTGTAAATTGTAAATTTGCTGTCCCCTCAAAATGACTCAACACACAGCCATTAATGTCTAAACCGCTGGCAACAAAAGTGAGTACACCCCTAAGTTAAAATGTCAACATTGATTCAGTGACTATTAATTTGCATAATTGTTCCGTTCCTGCCATACCAGAGAACTTAAGCTTGCGTGATTGTACCCAAGAGTGATCACCAATTTCTGTCTATGGGTTACATAATGTCTCATTCTGTATTGAAGATAATACACCAAAAAGAAATTAGGAGACAGCAGTTATTTTGACATAACTCCGACCAATTTCACTGCTCTAGGTGCTCTACCTGAACAAGTTTATCTTATCTGTGATGAGAGGGCATATAGCTGCATTCCAAAGGATAGGGGCGGAGTGTGCTATATGGCATATTTAGTACCCTTAATTAGACATGCAACTCAGACAGAAATGGCAGCACTGTACCAGGCCCCAAGTCGGTATAAGCAAACACTTACGAAAACACAACGTATACTCAGTGTGCTGATTCCAGGATATGGCACTTACACCTCGCAGGAGGAAATAATTGCTTTGTCATCAGTTTTGGAAAAGCACATGAATTTAACCGCTGACACGATCGCAGCAATAGGCAAAAAGCTCGGTGAAACTCGTTCTGTTGCCTTACAAAACAGAATGGCGTTAGACATGATCTTGGTTTCCCAAGGAGGTGCCTGCAAGGTGGTTGGGTCAGAGTGCTGTACCTTTACTTCTGATGCATCAGACAAGGTGATTAACTTGGTGCATGAAACCAATAAAGGCATTGCAGAGTTTGACAAAGTCCATGGATGGGATCCATTCTCAGGGTTATCCTCTATGGTTGGTCCCTGGGGTATGATCATATTCAAGATGTTAATTGCTGTATTTGCAATTATTGCTTTTCTACTTGTTTGTTGTATGTTATTATCATGTTTAATAAAAGTGTGTACCTCTAGGTTTATGGCACAGGTACTGGTCCAGACACATACCGACGGTGACCCAGAACCAGGCATTCCAGACCTGTTTCCGTTCCCTAATTATTGGAGTGATGATATCTGTGATGACCATGTTACTTACGATATTGATTGTGACGGCCTAACGCTTAATGATTAATGCTTGGCTGTTTGTGAGTACATTGTTTCAGTGTTGACCTCAAGGGTTACTTAAGGTTCAAAAGGGCGGATTATTGAGGATAATGTAGTGCAGTGCCATGTAGGCTGCCCTATATGTTAGAAAATGTGTTGGCCTCTACTTGCTCCTACATGCAAGACAATGTGCCCTCATGGGATGCCTCTATGGTGGAAAATGCCCTCCTGGTGCCCCCTGTTTTTATATATCCTTTTTTAAAAAACTGTTTAGTGGCAGCATGATTCTACCTCAATTTCATTTCTGTTTGCAGCCAATAAACCCATCCAGACAGTTTTTAGAATCGTAAGCATGTAGAAATTAAAAAGTTAGCATGGAGAAGCTAAACGTATATTTAGAAAGAAGAAAACGTAAAAACTGCCAGGATGAGTATATTAGTTCCAGCCACACCCCCTTTAGAATATTCAGGTGTCAGTGGGTTTAGTGCAGTCTGAGCTGTAACCTTCACATCCCACTACAGTGTGTGAGCTTGGTTACATAGCAATGTGTGTTACATTTAAACCAACGGAAGGATTGGCCATTTCTATGCCAACAGGTGGACTTGATCCAACTCAAATCAAACAGAAAGTATAGTAATATCTTTACCTGTTATGTACTCTGATTCCACCACCCTGACTATCTCCCTACCCTGACTATGCCCCTCTACATATGGTTGAAGTCAAGAGTTTATATGTACCTTAGCCAAATACATTTAAACTCAGTCGTTCACAATTCCTGACATTTAATCCTAGTAAAATTCCTTGTCTTAGGTCAGTTAGGATTGCCACTTTATTTTAAAAATGTGAAATGTCAGAATAATAGTAGAGAGAAGGATTTATTTCAGCTTATATTTTATTTCATCCAATTCCCAGAGGGTCAGAAGTCTACATACACTGAATTAGGATTTGGTAGCATTGCCGTTACATTTTTTTACTTGGGTCAAACTTTTGACCCAAGTAAAAAACCCAAGTGGGTAGCCTTCTACCCAAGTGGGTAGCCTTCTACAAGCTTCCCACAATAAGTTGGGTGATTTTTGGTCTATTCCTCCTGACAGAACTGGTGTAACCAAGTCAGGTTTTTAGGCCTCCTTGCTCACATAAGCTTTTTCAGTTCTGCCCAAAAATGCTTTGTAGGATTAAGGTCAGAGCTTTGTGATGGTCACTCTAATACCTTGACTTTGCTTTCCTTAAGCCATTTTGTCGCAACTTTGGAAGTATGCTTGGGGTCATTGTCCATTTGGAAGACCAGTTTGCGACCAAGCTTCAACTTCCTGACTGATGTCTTGAGATGTTGCTTCAAAATATCCACATAATTTTCCTTACTCTTGATGCCATCTATTTTGTTAAGTGCACCAGTCCCTCCTGGAGCAAAGCACCCACACAACATGATGCTGCCGCCCCGTGCTTCACGGTTGGGATCGTGATCTTAAGTTAGGCATGCAAGCCTCCCCCTTTTTCCTCCAAACATAACGATGGTTATTATGGCCAAACAGTTAAATTTGGAAAATTGCTCCTCAAAAAAACTTGTGGAGGTCTACAATTTCTTTTCTGAGGTCTAGGTTGGATCCACTGGAATTGTGAAATAGTGAATTATATGCGAAATAATCTGTCTGTAAACAAGTGTTGCAAAAATTACTTGTGTCATGCACAAAGTAGATGTCCTAATCAACTTGCCAAAACTATAGTTTGTTAACTGTGGAGTGGTCAAAAAATTTGTTTCAATGACTTCAATCTAAGTGCATGTAAACTTCCAACATCAACTGTACAGCTCATTCTCAATTTTTATCTTAATCAGGGTTTGGAACTGTTTCACCATAAATGCATCACAGATTTCTGTGTGCTGGTGCCCCACCACATGCAGCTGGTGCCCCACCACATGCAGCTGGTGCCCTTTACATTTTTTTTGCCCCTGCCCCTCAGACAGCCTGAGTTCGCCACTGTATTAAACCTTTTGTATAACAGTTACCAGCGTACATTAGAGATTCAACTGACTTTATGAATAAGATTTCTGATTTGACTGATTTACCAGATAATGCTTTATTACTAACATTGGACACAACCAGGGATGGGCAGTATTTATGATACATGTATTTCAAATACAAAATAGTATTTTGTAATTTGTATTTGATAGGTTTGATGAAAATGGCTTCATGTTTTGTATCAAAATACTTTGGTGTTTTGTATTGTGTAGTTTAAAAATACTGTAAACTACTTTGTGAGAAATCTACATGATGACATCATAGAAATGCTGCCTCTGATTGGTACCTACTCAGTAATTTGCCCAGACTTGTTGAGATCAGAACCTAAAAGGAATCCATACCCGAAGAAGAAGTTCAAGGTGAGAAATGTGTAGATTGCCAGCTTTCCATACATTTTTTGCATAAATTGGTCGTATTTTTTACAATTCCTGTTAAGTTTTGGTGTTCATTTTAGTAGCCTAGGCTAAATCATTTACCAATTTACCAATTTGACCTGAGTGGCAACCCTTACAGTTAACGTTATCATGCTATTTTCAGCCTATGTTACGTTTTCATTGGTTATGCACAAAAACAATAATAATAAAGTGTTTCAGTGTTGTACAACATTACATTATAATGCCATGATATGGTATAACTTGTTAAATGCACACGTGTGCCTTTTTTCAACACTCACTCAATCACATGCTTACTCTCTCACCTAAACTCACACATTAATTTGACTCTTTTGGGTAGAATTTTTGAACTGTTTTGAAATACCTGGTGTGGTGCCCCCAGGGGCCAGCAGAGGGGGATAGTGGTCGACGGCCGGTACATTGCCAGGCACTGGCTCCACCACTGGGAGGCGCCAGACGCAGCCAACACCAGGGCGTCGTCTCAGCTGCGCACAATGAGGCCTGATTGGCAATCAATTGGGTGACAACCTATTTGACACAGGTGCAGACAAGTGGAGAGGAGAGAGCCGGCTGAAAGAAACCACTGTGCTGAAGGAAGAGGACAGTGAGGAGCGATTTGAATGTTTGAGTATTTGAGTCCTAAGTTCTGTGTAGTGAATAAAAGGAATAGTCTTCCAGACCTAACATCCAACTGCCTGATGTCCACTGTGTTTGAGTTTGTTCATGGTTTTAGTAAACCAACCATCCGGGGAAGTGTTGTCTGTGATGAAAGTACAACACAGCTCACCAAACATCACACAGACTCCAACCTTTTCTGCCAGAATCCAGTCTAGCGCCTGTCTATTCTGCCATGCCATCTTACTTGTGGCCTGAAGCTGTTCAGCTTGGGCTGTCATAGTTGCATCTGTGTAATTAATGGATCGCTGCTGATTATAGTATATGTAGTTGATCCATTCTGTGTTTTTGGTTGGTGCTATCCAAGGGATTATGGACTCGAAACTTAGACTAATTTCACTTCTTGCCTTGAATTCATTGGGGATTCCTCTTGACTGACCTATTGCATCGATGATAACCTCTGGATCTGGTATGGAAGACCTTTTTACCCGTGACCTCACTGTTTCCTCCACAGGTGGTTGTATATCATTTGTTTGCACTCGGATATGTGGTATTATGGTCAAGTCCTGGGCTACCCTGACTCTAGCACACATCCCTGACCAGTCCCTTGGCAACACTGAGCATAATTGCCTTCCTCCACACATCCAAAACTCATCCACGATAGGCTGATCTTGTTCTTAGTAGATGCTCTGCGTTCCTGCCCTCTGGGATAGTTGTACCATTGATATCTTGCCCCTGTCCAAGTCGATGGTCATTTTGCATTTTGGAAAGTGTTCTAGGTCATCCGTACGTCTTGCCTGAAAACACTCATGTCTACCCAGTATCCTCAAAGCCGGTGCTGGGGTCATCACACTCTGATGTTACTGAGAAATTGTACATTCTCATCTCAGCTTGGATCCGTGTACTTCCTAACCACACTAGGCGTGTTGCAAAACATGGGTCATGGAAACCATCGTCATCTATTCTTTCATGCCATAGCTTAAACTTTTCATCTAAACATTCTTCCCATCCTTTCTCGATAGGCACTACTAACATGCCTCCATGTCCTGCTCTTGAACACACCAGTTATCTATTTCTTGTTGATTAGCCGTATACTGAGCCCATCTGTACCAATCATACTTCTCTGCTATCTCTATGTGGTCTTTTTCTATCTCTTCGGTCTCCTCCATTGGTTCTACTGTTGTAACGGGAAACAACACTGTTTCTTCAATAGCTGTGGGGATCAATACCCGTGCAGACACCGGGCCCACGTCCCGCTCCGTGGGCACCAACATCAGCAGTTGTACCATAGCGGGCATTGGAGTCAATGTCTGGTCTTTTGAGGGCACAGCAGGTGTTATTGATTCGGAAGTCAAAGGTTGCTGTGACACAATGACTGGTACCTCTACTTCCCTCACACTTCCTGAGCCCACATCATCATGAATCCACCCCTATATCTGTTGTTTCCTATTCCTACTCAAAACAAATGGTGATGACTAGCTCAAGAAATAGCCCTTGTTTATCCCTGTCATGTTCAACCACTATCTTCCACATTCCCCTTATATCCATGACTCTGATCAGGCAGGTGCCCCCAGACCAAATTGCTTGACCATACTGGGAATCATCCGTCCAGCTACACAGGTTGTTCTCACTCTGAGTTCTTACCCTAATTGACCTTTGTACCTCATACTTTGTTTTTTCTGGGATTACCACCCCACTAACCTTGAGTATTTCCCTTGTGTTTACTGCTCTTTTTCTGCGATTCTGGCCCTGACCATCAGTCACTTTCCCATGCTTCCAAGGTATGAAGGCATCTAGCTCCTCACGATATATTTCTCTGTCCCACAATTGGCCCCATGTCTCCCCTTTTATCTCCACTGTCCCTCTCTCTTACTGTAGCTGTAGGAGTCTTTTTTTCAATGAGCTTTTCAGCTTGTGTTCTGTTCATTTAACTGTCATTTAACATTGCATTTTAACTGTCTACACTGCACCAGATATTTCTCACTCTGGACCTGTTCCCTTCCAGGTGGGCATCACGTGCCTTCTTCACTGCGTGCCTCAACATCCCATTGGCGCTGTCCGCCTTCTACACTCCCTGACCAAATAGTTTGGTTTCGATCACCAATATTATCTGTACTGATGAAAACCGTTACTCTAAACTCTACAGTGATGAAACGATATGGCATTACTCCTGCTAACAATGCATAGCTTATTCCTTCTGTCCAAGTCTGAGTCGTTTACATTAGAAAGGAGTTCTGTAACATCACTCCCAGTCCAGGTCTGCAAGATTGATGGTAGCAATTTCTTCCTCAGTGGCAGGGATGTCTGATTCTCCCTGTGTGTCTGCGGGGGCCTCCCTTGGGCTCCCTGTGTCGGCGGGCTCAGTGGTGTGGAGAATCTCCCCAACACCTTCTGCCACATCTCTCCTTGGGCTAATAGCATCGGCCATAGCGCACAGCCGAGCAATAGCAGACAGACCACCATCATGCCCCATCCCCATGCCTGACGTGCCCTCTTCTGGCGACTCTGACTCAGCAGGCGATTCTAGCCCAGATTCTGCAGGGCCTTCAGCAGATCCTCTGAGCATCCTAGGGGGTAGATCAGGATGTCCTAGCACTCCTTCAGCTTCCACTGGTACGGTTCCGCTTGAGTCGTCGGCATCCACCCCTTCCTCTTCTTCCCCCTGTGGCCTCTGATCTGCTCCGCATGGGGCCCTGGTGCAGTGGTTGAGTTGGTACCAGGGGTTGCTGCCCTCTACTTGAACCACTGTTGGTGTAGCTTGGACCACCCGGTATGGACCCTCTCGTCTTGGCACGTTCCACCTCCTCCTGAAGACCCTGATGTAGACCCGGTCTCCTGGTTCCACTGCCCGAGGCTGGTTGTCCTCTGGTTCTGGCGCTCATGTACTTTCTTGCCGATAACTAACTTCGTGTATAGCAGTTAATTGTCTGACATACTCTCTGAGCTCCAATGCCAACTGCTCCAGAGGAGGTCCTTCATAGGGTCCTCTGAGTACAGGCACAGGCATGGGTCAAACCGTAAGCATTTAATGCGGTATTAGATACCTAATTCTGTTAGCCTGCATGCGGTAGCTCATTAGCGCCAGCGGCAAAGCGTCAACCCAATTCAATCGTGCATGGGCACAAATCTTGTTGATCTTAGCTTTTAGTGTTCCATTTACTCTTTCTACCGTCCCCTGAGACTGAGGGTGATAGACACTTCCCAACCTCTGCTTGATTCTGAGTGTCCTCTCAATGAAAGCTGACCCATTGTCAGAGTTAATCTTCTCTAGTCAATAATTTTATCACCGTTCCTGCTCCCTGGTCCTTTGAGGGCATGGCTTCTACCCATCTACTGAATCTGTCAATCACCACTAGCATGTACTGTTTTCCGTTGACCATTTTGAGCATGTCGACATAGCCTATGACCAGATGTCTAAATGGTCCTCCTGGTGTTGGAATGTGACCCAACGGCGTTGTTATTCCCTTCCTCGCCCCTCCTTACACGCGGCCGTCAAAACTTTCAATTCTGGTTCCTGAGCAGAACAAGGCTGTGGGCGTGCTTGGCTAACTATGGTGTGAAATTGTCCTTTACTGTCTCTTCTGACCACCGCAAATCCTGCATGATTTCCCTCATAGTCCTTGTAACAGGATCCACCCACAAATAACTCTTCCTCAGCCCCTAGAATTAGAGTCGAGAGGAGGTTAGGCTTTAATCTGATAAACGTCAAGGACTCAGCCACACAATGATGTGGCTCTCCCTCGTAATCAAGAGGAACTCTTTCTGCTGGGTTGACCGTTGTGCATCGCTTGATGGTTACATCAGGATATGTCAACAAAGGCAAATAGTCTAACAACCTTGAATTTGTCAAACAAATGTCCCTTGCTCGATTAACTCTGCCACCATGTGATGGGTGTGGATAATTACTGGGTAACCCATGGTAATAGTAGAGGACTTCTCATATGCATACTGTACTGCTGCCAATCCCTGATAGCAAGGAGGGTAGCCTTGTGCCACTGAATCCATCTTTGTACTGTAGTATGTAATGGATTGTTTCTTCCTGCCACTACAAGTGTCCTGCATCAAAACTGCTGTTTCATATCCCTTGTCTCTGTTAGCGACATACAATTGAAATGGCTTTGTGTAATCCGGTGTTCCCAAAGCGGACGCAGACTGCATATCCTGTTTTATTGTCTCAGAAGCTGCCATCACCGTTCCAATTCAACTTGGCGCTCAGCTGCTGCTGTCCAGCCCTTTTCATTGGTTCTTGTAAAGGTGCCATATTAACTGCATAGTCCTCTATCCAATCTGAACTGAATCCTGTCATTCCCAGAAAGGTCATCATTTGCCCTACCGTCTGGGCCAACGAGGCCTTACTCACCCCCTCCAACTGCGCCGGTGCTAAGGCCTTCAACTGGGCTATGGTCCTACCCAGATACTCAACCTCTGTTTGGCAGAATTGCAACTTTTTCTGGGACACCTTGTGTTCTCCTTCAGCCAACCTCTGTAATACTCTTATGTAATCTGCATGGCATTGATCCAATGTGGGAGCACATATCAACAGATCATCTACGTACTGGATCAGTGTTCCTTCAAGGACAAGCTTCTCTAGGTCTGCCTTCAGTACCTGATTGAAAATTTGTGGGGAGTGTTTGAAGCCCTGAAGCAATCATGTATATCTATATTGATTGCTATCCAGTAGACATTTACCAAAGATGCCTGTTGCATCATCATCTGCCTTTTGATCAATGTTTCCTCTATTATTATCCCGAATGGTGAACATTGAATCTGTAATCCCAATTGACATAACGCATCTCTTCCCAATAAGTTAATTGTGGAATGTTCTGAAACTAATATGGGGAGTTTAGCTGAGCGTCCGCTCATTGCTAGGTGTACTGGTTCTGAGAATCCTACTGTCTTAGCACATTTACCTGACTTGGGGAGGTGAGAGGCATAATTTAGACTTAACAAGTGTAAGTAACTCCAGTATCTACCATCATTGGTGTGTCTCTATTATTTATCTGAACCTGTAGCATTGGTTCTTTATCAGTTTGCACAGTTACTGCTGTGAACTGACCCTCCCCCATAGGATTCTCTGGGCCTCCTCAATATCCCTGATTTGGTCCCGCCCATAGGTTCATATGACCCTGAGGGAGTTGAGACTGTGGCTGTTGCAATCCTTTATACCAATTATTTGGTTCTGCCCAGTACTATCAGGCCATGGGTTTGTGGGACAGTTGCCTTTAGTATGTCCCGCCTGGTTGCATCCCCAGCATTCACTACTGGTGAGGTGGGTGACTGATGGGGCTGTGTAAACACATTCACTACTGGTGAGGTGGGTGACTGATGGGGCTGTGTAAACACATTCACTACTGGTGAGGTGGGTGACTGATGGGGCTGTGTAAACACATTCACTACTGGTGATGTGGGTGACTGATGGGGCTGTGTAAACACATTCACTACTGGTGAGGTGGGTGACTGATGGGGCTG
>JACXGI010005020.1:0-49695 GCA_016801175.1 Esox masquinongy | reverse complement strand
GAAAACGTTTGACCTCTGTCATTGCCAACAAAGGGTATATAACAAAGTATTGAGATGAACTTTTGTTATTGACCAAATACTTATTTTCCACCATAATTTACCAATAAATTCATTAAAAATCCTACAATGTGATTTTCTGGATTTTTTTTTCTCATTTTGTCTCTCATAGTTGAAGTGTACCTATGATGAAAATTACAGGACTCTCTCATCTTTTTAAGTGGGAGAACTTGCACAATTGGTGGCTGACTAAATACTTTTTTGCCCCACTGTATCTGGCCAAAAACTTAATTTGCATTTTAACTAATGGGTTTGGTACAGTGCCTTTGGAAAGGGTTTCTAAACCATTGCTTTCTACTTCAATATGATTGGGCTACATCTCTACATTACACGCTAAAGTTTTGTCAGATATTCAGTCGTTCCAATTAATCCAATAACCCTCGATCTTCCAGAATCTGTCTGTTTATAACCTAAAATCGAAGGATGTGTTAGCCATTTCTGTTATTTGTTTTATTCATGTTTTCAGTTGCTTCAAAACATGGTTGAAAAATAAATTTCTCAAAAAAGGTACTGACATTGTTGTATATAAAAATCAAGATATCTGTAGCTTTTCGCGCATACACTTTTTTGCTCCACAACCACCAACATTGTCAAAATGTTGCAGAAACCCCAGGCACGCGAACGCACGTTTGCAATCGTGAACACCCGCACCCAAATACGTTTTACCCGCGTGAACGTAACATGATTATTAGGGCCACCAGCAATTGATTTTCAAATCGCAAATGATAGAAATAAACTGTGATTATACACCTGCACTCTCAGCTTAAAGTCAATGTCGTCAGCAGCCAATGATAACCAATAGATGCAATATTCTGAGATGCAAAGCAAGCAGAATCACATGGCCTACCTGTATGGACGGAATTGGGGTGGTTGCGTCAAATGCAAATCATCATCCTTCGGCAGAGTGCTTCCCAACACACCTATTCTCCTTAAATATCGTGATTAATTCCATATAATGTTTTATCTTGAAGGCAGCTCCGTGTTACAGCTATCTAACAAATAGTTGCCTAATCTTCAAAAATATTTCCTGTCTGAGTTTTTCAGTGCAACTCTTATTGGCTGTTTTGTTTGGTGCATTTGACAAATAAACCTTGAAACTTGAACTATATAATATATAACATTTTAACTAATATAGGCCTATGTAACATGAGGTAGGCCTATCGCCTATCATTGTTCTGAGAATGATGTGTCGAGTAGATAGCTGAATCACCTCTAAATGAGTCTTTAAATTGGTTACTTCATTAAATTGGTTAAATCACCTCTAAATTGGTTACTTCATTTTATCATCTACCTTCTTTGTCCAATGTACTTACATTAACCACCTTTTTACCGATGTCATTGCGCCGCCATCTTGCAATTTATCTCTTATTCCTTACAACCCTATAGAGAGGTACATATGATATACGTGTACCCCAACAGTCAGGTCAATACAACTACCAGGTGATTTTGAGATAATTCTGTCTAATTTTGTATGTTTCATGAAATTGTCACAGTAGAAGTAAATCCCAGATGGCGGACATCAAGATAGGTTCTTGAGGCAATTTTGTCCCTCCTGGGGAATGAGGCATGTACACAAAAAATCAGTATTCTAGGTCAATCGGGTTGGAAATGGCATAATTGTGGAACAAATGCATTAAGGCATGGCCTGTGACGCATCTTGGAGGAATGGGGTCAGGTGTCTGCGTGGAATATATACCTGGTCTGTAATTTCATTGTGCCATAATGTAATGCACACATGAAATGTATGTATCCATATGTTTTAAACTGGTCAGCCATTTTGTCCGCAATCTTGTATTATATCTCTTAGCCTTTACCAGCCTATAGGGAGACATGTATAGGACACAGGTTTGCCAATTGCCAGGTCACTCAGGGTTATTGTTGATGTTTAGTAAATTTTCATAGGTTTCATAAAATGTTCACTGTACAAAATATCCAAGATGGTGGACATGATTGGGTCTTGATGCAGCATTACACCTCCTGGGGAATTAGGCATGTAGACAAAGAATCAGCATTCTAGGTCATACAGTGTCAGTGTGGAAAAAAATAATTGGGGCATGGCCTGTGGTGCCCCCTGTGGAGGAATTGGGTCCAGCGTTTGTGTGGATAATATACCTGGTCTGTATTTTCATTGTGCCATAATGTAATGCACACATGAAATGTTTGCATCCATTAGTTTTAAACTGCTCAGCCATTTTGTCCATCATCTTGGAATATACCCTTTGCCTTTTCCACCATACAGGGAGACATGTATAAGACACACGTATGCCGATTGCCAGGTCAATAAGAGTTTTTGCTGTCTTTAAGTACATTTTTATAGGTTTCATATAATTTTCACTGTACAAAATATCCAAGATGGTAGAGATGATGGTTCTTGATGCAGTGTTGCACCTCCTGGGGAATTAGGCATGTAGACAAAGAATCAGCATTCTAGGTCAATTGGGTTGGAAATAGTGTCACTGTGAAAAACGTTATTTAGGGCGTGGCCTGGGGTGTCCCCTGTGAAGTAAATGGGTCCGGTGTCTGTGTGGTAGGTACACAGTCTATATTTTCATTGTGCCATAATGTAATGCAAACATGAAGTTTATGGATGCATTTGTTTCACACTGGTCAGCCATTTCGTCCGTCATCTTGTATTTTCTCTCTTAGCTGTGAACACCCTATAGGGAGACATGTATAAGACGCATGGTTGCCAATTCCCAGGTCAATCAGAGTTATTGTTGATTTAATGTAGATATTTCTAGGTTTCATAAAATGTTCACTCTACAAAATATCCAAGATGGCGGACATGATTGGTGCTTGATGCATAGTTGCAACTCCTGGGGATTGAGGCATGTAGACAAAGAATCAGTATTCTAGGTCTCCTACCGGACGGAGAACCCCTAATAATAATAATAATACTAACAATAACAATAGGGTTTCTCCTACCGGAGAACCCCTAATAATAATAATAATAATAATAATAATAATAATAATAATGAACTGATACAAAAACAATAGTGTTTCACCAGTGAACTGCGGAAACACTAATAATATTGAACTCCTACAAAAAGTGTTTCACCAGTGAACTGCTGAAACACTAATTAAAGCTGCAAGCAGCGTTGACGGGCTTCAGCTGTGTGCAACAGTGTGCCACAGTCATGACCATATTTGACACATTGCCTACAATCAGCTACTTCTGTACACCCTAACATGCTTGCCATATATCACAACTCAGGATGGAACATCATGCACCAATTTTGATTAATTCTGACTGCTCCAAACGTCAGTACCTGCACAAAAGCTTGTGTGATACCCATCAGCTTTGGTAAAGGGCATTGAGGTGCCCTTATTGTTAAACCCAAGTCTTGACAAGATTCTATTTAAGACTCTACAATGATGATAAAAGATTTTTGCTTACTCTTGGCTGACGCCAATCCCTCAATGCCAATTTACACAAAACACAGTTAGCTAGCTACCTTGCTCTTCACATTACTAGTATTTAGCCATTGAACGTTAACTAATGACATGCGTGCCAAACGCTAGCTTGCCAAGGTTATGAGCCACAATAGCTACAACAAGAGTATGAATGCTTGAAGTATCAATGCCTTCCACACTACATGCCAATCGAGCCATATAGCCATAGCTGATATTTGACATAAAAAAGACAAAAGCCACAGACTGTACCATCTCCCATGTAAGTTACTAGATATTGATATTGTTTGCTTTTGTTTTTAGAATATTACCTTACTTTTGACATTACATTATATCTCGCTAGGAAGTTAAGAATACAGTGAGGGAAAAAATGTACTGATCCCCTGCTGATTTTGTATGTTTGCCCATTGACAAAGAAATGATCAGTCTGTAATTTTAATGGTAGGTTTATTTGAACAGTGAGAGACAGAATAACAAAAAAAAAATCCAGAAAAACGCATGTCAAAAATGTTATAAATTGATTTGCATTTTAATGAGTGAAATAATTATTTGATCCCCTCTCAATCAGAAAGATTTCTGGCTCCCAGGTGTCTTTTGTACAGGTAACGAGCTGAGATTAGGAGCACACTCTTAAAGGGAGTGCCCCTAATCTCAGCTTGTTACCTGTATAAAAGACACCTGTCCACAGAAGCAATCAATCATAAATCAGATTCCAAACTCTCCACCATGGCCAAGACCAAAGAGCTGTCCAAGGATGTCAGGGACAAGACTGTAGACCTACACCACGCTGGAATGGGCTACAAGACCATCGCCAAGCAGCTTGGTGAGAAGGTGACAACAGTTGGTGCGATTATTCGCAAATGGAAGAAACGCAAAAGAACTGTCAATCTCCCTCGGTCTGGGGCTCCATGCAAGATCTCACCTCGTGGAGTTGCAATGATCATGAGAACGGTGAGGAATCAGCTCAGAACTACACGGGAGGATCTTGTCAATGATCTCAAGGCAGCTGGAACCATAGTCACCAAGAAAACAATTGGTAACCCACAACTTCACCGTATCAAAGGGTGGACGGGGCCATGTACCGTCAAATCTTGGGTGAAAACCTCCTTCCCTCAGCCAGGGCATTGAAAATGGGTCGTGGATGGGTATTACAGCATGACAATGACCCAAAACATACGGCCAAGGCAACAAAGGAGTGGCTCGAGAAGAAGCACATTAAGGTCCTGGAGTGGCCTAGCTAGTCTCCAGACCATAATCCCATAGAAAATCTGTGGAGGGAGCTGAAGGTTCGAGTTGCCAAACGTCAGCCTCGAAACCTTAATGACTTGGAGAAGATCTGCAAAGAGGAGTGGGCCAAAATCCCTCCAGAGACATGTGCAAACCTGGTGGCCAACTACAAAAAACGTCTGACCTACTGTTGAATCAATATTTAGTTTCAACAGCGTATGCCAGAGTATTCTTGATTAAACTGATCCTTTTGTATCTAGGTCAAGCCCTGCTTTTAAAGTACAGCTTTGGAAAAAATTAAGAGACCACTGCACCTTTTTCTTTCCTTTCCAAAAAAGTTTAAAAAGAAAGTTTTGACAGAAGCGTTCAATTTGCAGTAGTCTCTTAATTTTAACCCTTCTGTTCCTCACTCAAAACCTTCCTTTCCAACTTTTTTGGAAAGGAAAGAAAAAGGTGCAGTGGTCTCTTACTTTTTTCCAGACCTGTATATCCTTGGAATGATGAGAATATATGTAACCTTATGAACAAAAGTAGAATGTAACTGCAAAGTGGCAAAAATACAGGTTCATTACATGTATATGAGGCAGCTGCTATCATCTTATTACCTACTTTGGCTGTTTTACTGCTGTGTGAAGCGCCTTTTGCTTTGGGCTAGAGAAGGGCTATGCAAATAAAGTTATTAGGTGTGCTTGCCAAAGGCAAAGCACAACTATAGGTTTCTCGGATACTTCTTATTATTAGGTGTGCTTGCCGAAGGCAAAGCACAACTATAGGTTTCTCCCATACTTATTATTATTATTATTAGGTGTGCTTGCCGATGGCAAAGCACAACTATAGGTTTCTCCCATTCATCTTATTAGGTGTGCTTGCCAAAGGCAAAGCACAACTATAGGTTTCTCCCATACTTCTTATTATTAGGTGTGCCTTGCAAAGTTCCTCCAAAGTTGCATGGATGCTATTGACCAATGAACATGTGAGGGGGCGTGGTTTTGCACATATATAGACATCTCCTATAAGGATAATGGTATTATGATTCTACTTGGTGCGTATGTTAACAAAGTTGATACGACATTAATGACTGCAAAGATTTTTTTATCAACCACATGGTTGCGCTATTGAGGTTCCCCACATTTGCAAGCTCACCACGCTCGCCATGTTTAAAATAAAATCTTGAAAAGAGGAGTACAAGTCCATCTCCTCTAAAGGAACATATTTGCAATTGGGACCCATTAAGTTGGGCGTAATGGTTTTTCAGCAATTCTGAATATGTGAAAAATGCTTCAAACGCTACTTCTATAGCATCAAATGACATATTTAAACCTTTTCACAAGTACATTTTGAAATATCGCTGAAGGCCCCTCAGCATGATTTCTTAATGCATATTATTTCAGTATGCACAGACAATTCCAGAATTGTATATTATGACAACATAAATTGCCACCACAGCAGCCCATAAACACCATGTTGCTTATTAGATATGGAGCAGTATTCTGATTTCAACTGGTTAAAATTATATTTTGAAACTATTTAGGGCAGGAGTACTGTTAAAGAGTATACTGAATATTTATTGAGCAACCTTCTAAGATGTGTTATTTTCCTGAGGATCACTCCACTCGTCTTATCAATAAAACATATGCTAACCAGCAGACAATGGTTTGTGTGTTAATAATGCCTTTATTTACGTGATTATTCACTATTTCACTGTCACTGTCACTAATTACTGTTTACGTGCGCAGCCATTTTTGTTTTCATTCCACTGAATTCTGGGACCAAATGTCTCTGCGATCAAAGACGGTTGAACAAGACGATTCACCAATCTGACCGGAAGTTCAAATCTTGATTACCTTCCTGTCTCTGAGTCACTCATCTTGTCACCTGTATCTGACTTTGTTTGATAAACAATATTTAGCCGACAAGTTGCAAATCGTAAAATACCACATGTGCGGCAGACCAGACATCATGTAATGTTAAGTTGATTAGTCTTTTTTCTTTACCGGAAGGCAAGTAAGGTAGGTAAAACGCTCTAGTCTGTCATTTGCAACATCAATAAAAACGAAATATAATGCAATTGAACAAAATAGCAAGGTAGAAGATAATTGGGAATGGTGTTGTATGTTTTAACTACGTCGGAAATTTCTGAAATGGTAATTAAGGACACGTTATTTAACATTTTATGTCGCTAATAATTACAAACCATTGACGACTTGATAAAGTTATTATTTGGTATACAAGAAGATATTTTTCGAAACTGCTGCTGACCAGAGGCCTTTTTTGCTGGCCTAGTGATATCAGAATCAGAAAATTATATTTTTATAATTTAATTTATATTTTCATTAACGCTAGGTGTATTTTACAAAGTTCGTTCCCATCAGTCTACTACGTAGTTTCATTGCTTTTCTCTCCCTCAGTTGTGCTGTTTCCAGTGCAGCTCAGATAAATCAGAACTTTTATCCAATTAGATTTTCCACATTTGCTGTCTCCGGGTGAAAATCTATCCTGAGACCTATAGAATTTCGAGTTAATCCCATCTTCTGTTGAAGCAAATGGGGAGGAGGTTGTTGATTGTCATATTCTTCAACCAATCAGATTTCGAGTTCGCCATAATGAGCCTGTCCTTTGGCACGTAGCAGTCTTCTAGCTTGCCTGCGTGCGCAATTTTCAGTTGGTGTGATCGGAGAGCCAGCTACCTAACTGAGATAAAACTAGTTAGGACGTAATGTAGGTACATCTAAGATTTATTGTAACTTTCTTTAGTGAGGTTTAGATTGTTAGATGTAGTGCTTTGCGTTAGATTTTTTGTTTAGATTTGTTCTGAGCCCTGTTGTCTTTTTAACCCACAATGGAGGAGAAGAAATGCATTTGGTGGCGGATTTACTGGCAAAGCCTTTTTCGGGAAAACATGGAAATTGTGAGGAAGGGTTGACCAAACCCCCAACTAGCAACCGTTCAGGGTAAGGATGTGGTAGATGCAGTGCTTTCTGTTAGATTTTTTTGTTTAGATTTGTACTGCGCCCACTTGTTTCTTAACGTATAATGGAGGAGAAGAAATTGATTTGTTGGCGGATTTACTGGCAAAGCCTTATTCGAGAAAACATGGAAATTGCGAGGAACCAACCCCCCATTTTGCAGCCCTGTCCCAGTCAGGGAAGGGATTTGTGTTCCACTTTCAATCGATCAACTACGTACAAGTACACCTGGCTTACTGCATCGAAGGAACATTGTTGTTGTGAGTACGTTCTTATTTCTTTGTTACCTGTAATGTCATTGATTTTGGCTTTGCGATGTCTTTGTGTTGCTGCATCCTGTCATACAGCATAATGGTACTGTACATCCTTGATGGTTTCATTCGCCATGTATTCATGTTTCTGTAATTACTAGTGTTGTAAGCCTCTTGTTAAATCGTTTTATTCCACTGTCACTGTGAATATGGGATGGTTACTTCGAATGACAATAGCCTAATAGCCCATAGGATTAGATACATGCTAGAATTATTAGCTTTGCGTCCATCGTGCTGACCAGTAGCGTTGTTAGGCCTGGGCGTCCGGGGCTATAGCCACGGATCTCAAATGGACCAAAAATGTAGCTGCCATGTACAAAGGTTGTCCAGGGGCATAAGAAACATATTTGCAATTGGGACTCATTAACTTTGCTTTAATGGTTTGACGGCCATTTTGAATTTATGAAAAACACTAAAATATTAACTCCTCTGGCACCAAATATCCGATCTTCACGCACTTTAATATTTGGCATCTAGGGACCATGGTCTTCAATAGTTATATCAGTCAGGCCAGTATGTTGAAAAACATGGCCGCCATTGACTGATGCACATGTGCAGCGGCGTGGTTTTGCACATATATAGACATCTCCTATAAGGATAATGGCATTATGATTCTACTTGGTACATATGTTGACAAGAACCATACGGAGAAAATTACTGTAGGGAATTTTTTATCAACCACACGGTGGCACTATTGAGGTTTTTCACATTAGCAAGTTCACCATGCTCATCCCGTTTGAGATACAGCCTTGAAAAGAGGTAGATAAGTTCATCTCCTCATAAGGAACATATTTGCATTTGGGAACCATTAAATCGGGCGTAATGTTTTTTCAGCAATACTGAATTTGTGAAAAATGCTTCAAAACGCTACTTCTATAGCATCAAATGACCAATGTTAAGTCTGATTACATTTGGTAGACATGAACAGGGTTGTGAATTTAGTTAATATGAAAGATGTTTCCATTTGGACACATGAGGATACTAGTGAAATGGAAAAACCATACATGTAATATTGCTTACAGCTATGGACATGAGTTGGATTTGTGTCCTATTGGAAAAAGTGCAATCTGGCTACTAATAGCTTAATGCTGAAACCCGCTTAATGCTGCTTGCAGCTTTAATTATTATTATTATTCCTCCAGCTCTACAGCCTAAACGGTAAAAGCTATAAACACAAAACCAACTCCAAAATGTCCCATGTGCTCGAACTCGGGTTGCTTGAGCAGATCTTTTTGATAGCTATTATACTTTTTAAACTAAATCAATATTTAAATGAGCCACCAATGTATTTCAATGGGAAAAAAGTGTCCATAGACTTGAATGGTAAAAAAGTCAAAAATTCTAGACGCATCTCCTCCTACAATTTTTAAGCTATCAGCTCCAAACCAACGCCAAGATGTTCAGTCTGGCCCAACTTGAGTTGCTTGCATTCAGATTTTTGATACTATGTTTACTTTTGTAATTATAAACATTCAAATCTTGCATAAATTAACATGTGTTTCAATGAGAGCCAAAGTAATACAGAGGTTTTCAAAGAAAACAACTTTAAAGGTTTGAGGCTATCCTAAATAACAATTCTATTACATGATTATAAACAATTGACTGTATAATTGCTACTTCACATTGTTAGAAAATAACTGAGAATGACTCTTGAAGCGTTCGTGCTACAGACACAAAACCAACTTTGTTTCACACGTTTAGGCTATACCCACTGCAATTTATGAAAGTGTACTTGATTTTACGTATGCTAATTAGCGCAAATTAGCATTGATTAACTATTAGGCTGTATCTTTTGAACCGTCGGTGCTACACACATGAAACCAACTTTGTTTCAGACGTTTAAGCTATCTCCATTGCAAATTAAGAAATGGTTAGTGATTGTACATATGCTAATTAGCATTATTAATTTGCTAATTAGCACTGCAATTTATGAAAGTGTACTTGATTTTACGTATGCTAATTAGCGCAAATTAGCATTGATTAACTATTAGGCTGTATATTTTGAACTGTTTGAGCTACAGACACAAAACCAACTTTGTTTCACATGTTTAGCCTATTCCCAGTTCATACGATGAAACGTTTATTGATTTTAAAGATGCTAATTAGTGTAATTAGCATAGTTAGTGTTGATTAACTATTAGGCTGTATCTTTACCTGTGCTGATTAGCATATTCAGCATTAATTTGTTATTAGGCTGTATCTTTTGAACTATTCAAGCTACAGAAAAGAAACTTACTCTCATTCAAAAGTTTAGACTATCCCCAGTTCATATAATGAAACCTTTATTGATTTGAAGTATGCTAATTAGCGTAATTACCGTTAATTTGACTATAAGGCTGTATCTTCTGAACCGTTTGAGCTACAGACACAAAACCTACTTTGTTACACCAGTTTAGGCTATCCCTACTTCAAATTAGGAAACGTTTATCGATTTTACGTATGCTAATTTACATAATTAGCATTAATTAGCCATTAGGCTGTATCTTTTCAACCGTTCAAGCTGCAGACATGAAACTGATTCTCATTCGAGAATTTTGACTGTTCCCATTTAGTGTAATGACACATTTATTGACGTTACGTATGCTACTTAGCGTACGTAGCGTGAATTAACTATTACGCTGTAACTTTTGAACCGTTCAAGCTACACACACGAAACCAACTATGTTTTTACCAGTTTAGGCTATCTCTCCTTCAAATTAGGAAAAGTTCTTTGATTTTTATGAATGCAAATTTGCGTAATTAGCGTAAATAAACTACTAGGCTGTAACTTTTGAACTGCTCGAGCTACAGACACAGAACTGACATTGTTTCACCAGTTTAGGCTTTCCCAGTACATATAATGGAACCTTTATTGATTTTACGTATGCTAATTAGCATGATTAGCATTAATTCATTATTAGGCTGTATCTTTCAAATGGTTTGAGTTACAGACACGAAACCAACTTGGTTTCACACATTTAGGCTATCCCCACTGCAAATTATGAAGCGGCAATTGATTTTACAAATGCTAATCAGCGTAATTACCGGTAATTAACTGTTAGGCTGTATCATTTGAATCGTTCAAGCTACAGACACGAAACCGAGGTTGTTTACCTTGTTTAGGCTTTCCCCAGTTCATATAATGACACCTTTATTGATTTTACATACGCTAATTAGCATGATTAGCATTAATTCATTATTAGGCTGTATCTTTTGAACAGCTCGAGCTACAGACACAAAGCCAACTTTCATTCACCAGTTTTGCTATCCCCACTTCAAATTATGAAACGTTTATCGATTATACGTACGCTATTTAGTTTAATTAGCGTTAATTAACTATTATACTATATCTTTGAAACTGTTCGAGCTACAGACATGAAACCAACTTTGTTTCACAAGTATAAGCTATCCCTACTGCTAATTAAGAAATGGTAATCGATTTTACATATGCTAATTAGCGTAATTAGTTTTTATTAACTACTAGGCTGTATATTTTGAACCGTTCGAGCTACAGACACGAGATCTGTCATTGGTAACACTTTTATTAGCTTTAACTATGTCATGTATGCTAATGTATGCTAATTGCCCTCACCAACAGTATCTCTTGAGCCTTCAAATATACAGACTTCAAACCTTTCGATAGGCCAACACTATTTCAAACCATAATTACTTTTTATACAGCTAGCAAGCACACCACATTTTCTTCAGGAAATGTACTTACCTAGTTATTAGGGCTTCTCCGGTAGGAGAAACCCTATTGTAATCGTTAGTATTATTATTATTATTATTGTGGCTTAAATTGCTAAATAACAAATAATTTGCTAAAAAGTTAAGTTTTTTTATAACTTTGCCCACTTAAACTATAGCTCCCGAGTAACTACCTCACCAACACCCACCTCGATTAGTCCACCAGGGGTGCTATAATACATGATTCAATTAGCTAATTTCAAATGATGGCATTTCCACCCAGTTAGACCTAGAATGCTGATTCTTTGTGTACATGCCTCATTTGTCATGATGAACAAAATAGCCTCAAGAACTCATAAATTCCGCCATCTTGGATTTTTCTGTAGAGTGGAAATCTGGCAAGACCTATAAAAATTAACTTAAAATCAACAATAAGTCTGATTGACCTGCTCTGAACCATACAGGTGTCTTATATATGCCTCCCTATAGGGTGATAAGGAATAAGAGATACATAGCAAGATGGCGGATGAAATGGCCAATCAGTATTTTAAATAGTATGCACAATGTTCATGTGTGCATACAATTAAGGAACAATAACCTATGCACTTCATTGTAATTGTGCATGCTGATACCACCGCAATATGTCACCATGTACATCAGTTTGTCAATTTCTCAAAAGACAGCAAATCCGCAGGTGACTGAATTCTGACCATTTTCGACACTAGCTAATGTTAATGCAAAAATATACTTAAACATTCTTCTCTTGAATCATGCATCGGATTTACTCGCCAGTAAATTTCAGGACTCTAGGCTATACTTCTGAACAGAACTCATAATAACTAGATGATCTGTCAAAATTCGACAGATCTATGACTTCACAAAGTTAGCCCTTTACGCTAATGCTAATGGGGTACAGGGGTGCTGTGAAATCCACCAGGGGAGCTTTTATCCAATCAGATTGTCCACATGTGCTGTCTCTGTGTGAAAATCTACCCTGAGGCCTATAGAATATTGAGTGAATATCATCTGTTGAAGCAAATGGGGAGGATGTTGTTGATTGTCATATTATTCAACCAATCAGATTTCGAGATCGCCATAATGAGCATATTCTTTGACACACAGCAGCTTTCTACCCTGCCTAGTTGCCTACATGTGCATTATTCGCATGGTGTGATCGGAGAGCCAGTTATCTAACTGAGGTAAAACTAGTTAGGACGTAACGTAGGAACATCTAAGATTAATTTTAACTTTCTTTCATGGGGTTTAGATTTTTAGATGTAGTGCTTTCCGTTAGATTTTTTGTTTAGATTTGTACTCAGCCCTGTTGTTTTTTAACGCGCAATGGAGACGAAATGGATTTGGAGGCGGATTTACTGGCAAAGACTTTTTCGAGAAAAGCTGGAAATTGCGAGGAACCAACCCCCCACCTAGCAGCCCTGTCCCAGTCAGGGAAATAATTTGTGTCGCACTTTCAATCGATCAACTACGAAAAGTGCACCTGGCTTACCGCGCCGAAGTAACACTTGCTGTGAGTACGTTTTTATTTCTTTGGTACCGGTAATGTCAAAGATTTGGGATTTGCGATGTCTATTTGTGTTGCTGCGTCCTGTCTTACTGCATAATGGTACTGTACATCCTTGATGGTTTCATTCGACATGTATTCATGTTTCTGTAATTAGTGTTGTAAGCCTCTTGTTAAATCAGTTTATTTCACCGTCCCTGATAATATGGGATGGGTATGTCAAATGACAATAGCCTAATAGCCAATAGGATTAGGCAGCCATACATGCTAGAATTATTAGCTTTCATCGTGCTGCAGTTACTAATCGTTATTAGTAAGTAGGATGAAGTAACCCACTTTGGAAATCAAATGCCCGTCCAACATGTTTGTGTTGGTTACTGACCTGTTTCTACTTGACAGGTAAGCAGGTTAGGACTGTAACCAGCTAATAGTTAACCAGCAAGGTAGTAGATAAATGTAGCTGCCATGTACAAAAGTTGTCCAGGGGCTATCATCCCCTCATGACTTTCAAGAGGGGATGATTACTTTGTCATTTAAATTACGCTATATGGGCTTAGAAAATCCACTAACATGTGGATATAGGGGTGTACCGATTTCGATTGTAGTTAGAAAATGTTTAGGTTCGATTCCGAACTTTGAAATTTAAGGAGTTTGCGATTCTGTGATTAACTAACGGCACGTCATTGATTGTGGCCAGCTGTTACCACCTCCACGATATCCATGCAACTGATCGTGTACGGTTCATGTAAAGGAGTTGGCATTAAACGAATTGCACTCATAAAACTGTGAAAACCAACTATACCGCTCTATACTTGCAGGCCTGTTATTTATTAAACTTCGGTAGCAACAGTAAGAACAAGACTTCCGATTTTCATATGTTGTCAAAATAAAGGTCTGTGGTTTCTATAATTTGTGTTGTGTAGGCTACATTTTCAAAGGAAACTATGTGGGGGAAATTCAATGTAACAAAATTACAATTTCAATAATACTTCACATAGGTTAAAGAATACTATAAGGTGGAGCACACTGAGAAATGGTTAGAAATCATCATAAAATCAATAACAGTTCACCTGGGAAATGGCGTCTTATACATCTCTCCCTATAGGATGTTCACAACTAAGAGATAAAATACAAGATGGCGGACAAAATGGCTGACCAGTGTAAAACACATGCATCCATAAACTTCATGTGTGCATTACATTATGGCACAATGAGAATATAGACCATGTATACCTACCACACAGACATCAGACCCGATTCCTCCACAGGGGGTGCCGCAGGCCACGCCCCAATTCATTTTTTTCATAATGACACTATTTCCACCCCAATTGACCTAGAAAGCTGATACTTTGTCTACATGCCTCATTCCACAGGAGGTGCAACACTGCATCAAGAACCAATCACGTCTGCCATCTTGGACATTTTGTACAGTGAACATTTTATGAAACCTATAAAAATGTACTTAAAATAACGACAATAACACTGATTGACCTGGCCAGGTGCACACATCTTAAAAATGTCTCCCCATAGGTTGTTAAAAGTTAAAATATATAATACAACATGGCGGACAAAATGGCTGGCCAGTGTAAAATTGATGGATGCATAAACTTCTTTTGTGAATAACATTATGGCACAATGAAAATATAAACCACGTATACCTCCCGCACAGACACCCGAACATTGCCAGTGTTTTTGTCTATGGCCTTAGGACTGTCGAGCCAGAAGTCTGTATGACCATACACATACAGACAAGTATGTCCCCTGCCAGTCTATTTTCCAATCATGTTAACACTCCATGGCCATGTCTGTGTCTATGGCTTTAGACAGTGGACTGTTGAGTCAGAGGTCTTTATGGCCATACACATAGACACGAGTTTCCACTACCAGACAATTTTCTCTATTGCTATATCTTGCACTTTGTATATTATAATCCATACTCAGTGTCAAAGTATCTGACCATGTCTACCCTTTCCAGTTTATAACTGGTGAACTATTTCACTATCCTTCCCATACAGGAGAACCCTGTCCCATTGTTGCTTGCAACTATATTTATTATTATAATTACTATTCCTCCAGGTCCACAGCCTAAACGGTAAAAGCTATAAATACGAAACCAACTCCAAAACGTCCCACATGCTCGAACTCGGGTTGATTGAGCAGATCTTTTTGATAGCTATTATACTTTTTAAACTAAATCAATATTTAAATGAGCCACCAATGTATTTCAATGGGGAAAAAAGTGTCCATAGACTTGAATGGTAAAAAAGTCAAAAGTTTTAGACGCATCTCCTCCTACATTTTTTAAGCTATCAAGTCCAAACCAACGCCAGGATGTTCAGTCTGGCCCAATTTGAGTTGCTTGTATTCAGATTTTTGATACTATGTTTACTTTTGTAATTATTAACATTCAAATCTTGCATATATTAACATGTGTTTAAATGAGAGCCAAAGTAATACAGAGGTTTCAATTCAAAATGTTCATGCTTTAGGGCCCATTAACCTTTGATAACAACTTAAAAGATTGAGGCTATCCTAAATAAGGATTTTATTACATGTTCATTAACAATTGACTGTATAATTGCTAATTTACATCGCTAAGATAAAACTGAGAATGACTCTTGAACCGTTCGTGCTTCAGACACGAAACCAACTTCGTTTCACACGATTTTACGTATGCTAATTTACGTAATTAGCATTAATTAGCCATTAGGCTGTATCTTTTCACCCGTTCAAGCTACAGACACGTAACAAACTTATGTTTTACCAGTTTAAGCTATCCCTCCTTCAAATTAGGAAAAGTTATTTGATTTTATGAAATTTGCGTTATTAGCATAAATTAACTACTTTGCTGTAACTTTTGAACTGCTTAAGCTACAGACACAAAACTGACGTTGTTGCACCAGTTTAGGCTATCCCTAGTTCATATAATGAAACCTTTATTGATTTTACATATGCTAATTAGCGTGATTAGCATTAATTCACTATTAGGCTGTATCTGTTGAACCGTTCAAATTACAGACACGAAACCAACTTTCCTTCACCAGTTTTGCTATCCCGATTTCAAATTATAAAACGTTTATTGATTTTACATATGCTAATTAGCGTAATTAGCATTAATTAACGATTATTCTATATTTGAAACCGTTTGAGCTACAGACATGAAACCAACTTTGCTGCACCAGTTTAGCTATCCCCTATTCATAAAATGAGATGTTAATTAATTTTAGGTATGCCAATTAGCGTAATTAGCATTAATTCGCTATTAGGCTGTATCTTTTCAACCGTTCAAGCTACAGACATGAAACTGATTCTCATTCAAGAGTTTTGGCTGTTCCTATTTAATATAATGACACCTTTATTGATTTTACGTATGCTACTTAGCGTAATTAGCTTGAATTAACTATTACGCTGTATCTTTTGTTCCCATTTAATGTAATGATACGTTTATTGCTGTTACATATGCTACTTAGCGTACGTAGCGTGAATTAACAAGTACGCTGTATCTTTTGAACCGTTCAAGCTACAGACACGAAACCAACTTATGTTTTACCAGTTTAGGCTACCCCTACTTCAAATTAGGAAAGGTTCTTTGCTTTTACATTTGCTAATTTGCATAATTCGTGTTAATTAACTACTAGGCTGTATCTTTTGAACCGTTCAAGCTACAGACACGAAACTGATTCTCATTCAAACATTTAGACTGTTCCCATTTCATATAATGACACGTTTATTGATTTTACATATGCTAATTAGTAGGGATGCATGATACGATACCAGTATCGAGCCGATATTGGCTCCGGTACTTGTACTCATACTCATAGAACATGCCGATACCATGCGCCAATACCACATCATGGAAACATTTATTGAAACTCTATGGTTGAGTCGCCTCTGGAGGCATAAGTAGGCTATAGAATATAGAACTCAGATGGGTAGTGCGGGAATATGGAGGTGTCAGCAATAACACAAGTAGAGTGTAAGTTCTGCTAAATTGTCAAGAGGAGGAAAGGAACAACACTAATTTAACACAAGCACTTTGATCAAACATCGTTAGACAGCACAGAGTTCAATGAGTATGCTAATGCTAGCAGCACAGAACCACAACAAAAGCTTACTCCAACACTGGAGAAGTGAAATAAAATGTCCAGAGACAGCCCGCAGGCAGAAAAAAATGAAAGAGCAGAGCACAAAAAGATTCATTGAATCGCACACAGTTTACTATTGCATGACCATCAGAGCAGAAAAACAACGTCCTGCACGTTCAGAGTATCAAACCAGCTAGTGAAGTAAGAGAAAAGTAACTTGCTGTGTCTGTGTATGTGTACGTTTGTGTTGAACTGTCAGTAAGTGGCTGTCACATTCATATAAAGGTAGCCATCGTCTGAGCGACAACTCAAGGTAAGAAGCTATCTAGCTAACATTCACAACTCGATAGCTACAATGGATTAGCGTCAATAGCATATTAAATAACCTAATATTGTGTGACCTGTATGATCTGTTGCCAAGAAAACAGCGAGCCTCCACTCACTCTCACAATAAGACATTACTGAGTCATGTGACTAAGCTTGGCGCGAGAATCAATAGCAGCACACTCCGGCACCAGCTCCAGCATACGACTCCGAAATGTCGAAGGCGAAGCAGACATAACCGGGCCGGTTTCAAAAAATAATAGTGATGGTGCAACTGAGGCCAGCAAATGAGGTTCAGTAAATGATCTGAGCCTATAGCATAACTTTCTGCAGAGCCTGTCAAACGCTTTTTTTCCCGCATGGGCTAGACATCCTATGGAAACGGACATCATTTGCGTGGGAGTTTATTTTTTGAGACGTTTCAAACATTGATCTCAAAATCCCTTAGTCAGATTGTAAACATAACTTTGGAATCAAAATATTGTGCAAAAAGATTGTGGTCTATAAACATAATTGCGATCTGGCTTAAATTATTTAGATAAGGCAATTATGTAGCTAATAATTGCGACAGCCCTACAGTTGGTATACAGTATTTAAACTGAGTATATGCTCACCTCACAAATATTGTGAAGAGCTCATTCTGCTGACTAATTTAAATAAAAAACATTTTTTAGATAACAGAGTTTGTGTTTTATTTCTGTTTAAGTGTAGGCTATTATACAGTACGGCTATTTAAAACATATGTCTGGTAGCTCATTTGTATGGCCGGAATTCTGGAATTTTAACGTCATATTGGCCATTTTGATAAGTCAAATAAGAGACTGCACTTGTCTATTAAATAATAATAATGCGAAATTAGGCTACATTGCGACATTGAATAACTATTCTAAACTTGATTTAAACATACTGAAATTGAGAAGTAATTTTTATTTATTTGTCAATGCAATTGATTTGGAACATACCATTTTGAACACCCTACTTCGATGACTTTTCCTAAAAAGGTGTAGCTTATATTACATTGTTCCGTTGTCAGAGTTCTATACTCACAAACTGAAAACTATTTAGAGACTAATTACCATTTGTTTTACATCGTATTCCTACTTAATAACTGATTAGGCATGTGTACAAGTATTGTAACAGGCGCTTGTCTCACCGTCTCTCTCTTTGGGTTAAAGTGGAGTAATTAACAGTAATTTGTCGACTTTAGGCCATTGTACAGTAAATAAACGAATTACATGTTCTGTTCAAACGCCATTTTATTAGAAACTTTAGAAAAAAATCAACCATTATTTACCTCTGAAAATATTAATAAAACATTGATGGGTTTAACGTGTAGCCTATTGCCTGTTTAACAAACTAAACGTCCTTCATGTAAACACGTTATGTTGAATTATATTTTCACTTGGATCTACTGTGGCATATTGTACTTTATCAAAGAAATCTGGTGGGAAAAGTAATTTCTTGTTTTTTTTTTATGTTTTTATTGATGAAAACAGATGCTGTCTTCAGGAAATATTCATGCAGAAAAGTGGCATCAATGACACAATAAGTAATATACTTGGTAAAAGTCTGCAATTAGCCTACATAAATGTTAACTTAATCGTTGTAATCAACAGCTATATTTCCAGTCAAATAATTCTATTTCGGTTTAAATAATTACAATTAACGAAAAGGAAGAGATTCACATGTGTAGACCTATAACATGGAATCAAACACAGCAACATAGCAATCCATGAATAGGATTATAGTAGACAATATTCTTCCAATTTGAATGTTTTATTCTGGCCATATAAGTACAGACGCAGGCTATTAGTTTTAGTGTGCCTCATGATCAAAACAATACAACAAACCCAAGAATGTTGTTTTTTGGAAACAAGCCCAAAATATACTCCAATATTTCCAAACGACATTCTGAAACATGAAGCCCAAAGTCGCATATAATAAGCGACTTTGGGCAACACTGGTTGAAACTAGGCCAAGTCAAATTTGATTCCTACCAATAATAACGGCTCACACGGGAGAACAGCAGTTTGTTCATGCATGTAGAGAACAGGACAAGCAAGAGAAAAAACAAGAACCCGATGTAAGCGTTTCCACCAGTACTATATATTATTTTGTTAAAAAACAATGTTTTATTTTTATTAAGAGCCTATTCATATTTACATTCAAGACAGATTCAAGTAACATTCCAACATTTTTACTTTAATCTACATTGGGCTATAGCTAGTTATAATGTAGGCTACTTGCAAACTTAGCTAGTTATTGTAATCGCTAACATACAGAATGCCTAGTTAACTACAGTAGAGTATTAGCAATGAGAAAATGTTTTTTACAGTACTGTAGTTGAGTGTTTGGACATATTTGAATTGAACTGCTGCAGCTCTGTATTTCACCACGTTAAGTAATATAGTCCTATAGTAAGAGTAATTTGCAGCAGTTCAAAAATAATAAGGGGTGGCAGTCTGAAATCCCAATTAACAGATGTTCATGTTACGTTTCCCTCTTCTGGATTCTTTTGAAATATTTTTTCTGATTAGCTAGAATGAGTTCTAGAATGCGTATTGATTTCTGATATCGGGACAGCAGAATGGACATTCATTTCTGAGATACGGGGTATAATAATGTAAAATCCACTATATTTAGAAATCCTATGTGGATGGTTGTCTTGCTTACTTTGCAGATGCCAATGAACAACAAAGTAAACAAACATGCACATTCTATATTTAACTATAACTTTATATCAAATAGACTTGGCATCTGTACCAACATAACCATGAAAAAAGCCTAAAGGAATTAATAAAACATGTAAATATAAACACAAACAGTTATTTCTACTGGTAAATGTTTGCTTATGTTGTTGTTTGCATGGTATAAGCGGGACAGACACCTTTGTTCAGTACATTACCTTGGAAAAATGGACTCGTCCGGTTGCATAGTCCATTATACCAAAGTTATGTACAGAATGCCAGCGTTTCCCTAACTTACTGTTAACTTGACATTGATATCGTGCGTTGTCGAAGTGTGGGCATTCCGGTCGCGTTTCAATAAGAAAACATTTGATATAGAAATATAGAAACTATTGTTTTTTGTGCTTGACTTGACACTCATAGCGTACATCATCAGAAACATGCACTTCATTTCATTCACACTGTTATAACAAATAATTGAATTGCCCATAGATTTATAGCTAATGTAATTACACACATGCAATCCCCCAGCCCCAGGTCGTCTTGTCTGAGCCCCGAGAGTTTTGAAAGTCTGGGGACGCGCCTGCTACACACCATTTAGAATTAGTTCAAAAAACAAACAGGGAATCGTGTACAAAGCAAATTGGAATTGAGAAGTCAGTGCAAAAACTAAGAAAGGGCAAAAAAATAAACAACAGTATAAACTGTATAAAGACTAAAAATCTATGGATGTAACAAAATAAAAACAACAGGAATAAAAATATAATACACACCATAGAGAAGTAGTTCAATAAACAAACAGGGAAAAGTGTAAGGAGCAAAATAGAGTAGAGAAGCAAAAAAAATAAACAAAAGGAAGGATAAACAGGGCATCTGCAGAGTAACCCCCAAATGTTGAAGTGTATGTGAGTAATTAAGCAAAAGTAAGATGTTGGCAAACAAACAATATAAAAAGGCAATATGAAACTAGCAGTACATTTCCTGAATAAAATGTGGTATGCTTGCTAGCTACCCTAGTCCTTCAATTTGCCTCGATTGCAAATTCAGAATGCCATTGAGAATTGCCACTTGTACCCGCACAACTATTTATCCCACTTGTACATACATTATACTTGTACATTTCCTGTAAATTTGTAAATTTTCCAATGCACATTTAGAATTGCATTTGCATTAATTGCACATCCATACATTCCACTTGTACATACATACAAATCAGCCAGGGGTCTAGGGGTCCTCCAAGAAAAACATTCAAAAATGTGTTAAATATTTATAAGACTCTTAATCATCAATATTTACACAATCTGATATCACCGTGTTAGTATTGTTCCTAAAACATCATAATTAATGTTTCTTCAGGACCATCATTACAGTTGACCTGTAGTTAGTTGGTTACCCCAGTCCAAAGACAGAATATTCCCCTGCCCCCCACCCTTTGACCTAACTCTAACCTCAGAGACACCTGTGCCTAAACCTAACCTTAGTGGTACCTGTGCCAACATTAATTATGATGTTGTCGGAACAACACCAACATGGCATTATCAGATCGGTCATCAATATTTGCTCCTTTTCTCTCTCACCTCCATGTCACCTGCTCTCCCTGCCCTGTTGGCATCCTCATACCCTCTCTCTCCCTCTCTTTCTTTACTCTGAACTAGGGATGGGCACGGATAGTCGAATATTCAAATACCCGAAATTTATTTAGTATTTGAATACTTGTGTGTGTATTCAGTCAACCCCCATCTTTTTTACGTATATGTATTTTTTTTTGGTTGAAATAAATAGACTTGAATGTTATTTTTCTAAATACTTTTAAAATTCCAATCAATTTTCCAATTTTTTTACATATGACAATATACCATGACATTTAAAAAAAGTATAACGTTTTAAGTCATTGTAATAACATGCGCTCCTTCACACGTGTTTGTTGTTTACGTTCCTCAATCAAAGCGGTAGTAGTGTGGTCGGGCCCAGTAAGTCAGAATGACGCAATATATACTTCTTAGCGTACTGTAAGCAAGTGGATGAAAGTCAACTAATTCAAGGGAAGATGAAATATATTTACTGAATTAATGTTACCTCCGGAGAAAATATTTGGCCAAAAAACGCTAAGTTCAGCTGTGGAATCGAAAGGTGTTTAAGAGTGCAGAAAACGGTGAGTTAAGCAAATGACATATAGCTGGCTAGCTTAGCTAACTAGCTTCTCTAGACTCTTCCATCCAATAATTTCAATGTTGTGTGTTGATTAATAGTCTTCTACTGCTGTAGTTTTGCGTGTCAACCACACGGCTTCCTCCATACACGCAGTCGCTTTTTTGTCACGAACGTTCATTTAGCCGATGTTACATGAGAACAACACCCTGTGCCCCCCCCCCCCAATATATATTACGGCCTTGGTTACAATTTGCTGTGCACAAATGTAGTTAATTTACATCGTCAAATATAGAGAAATACTCACATATTAATTCAGAAACTGAGTAATTGGGTAGCTAGTTAAGGCAGGCCAAATAGCTTCAGTCAAGCTAACTTAGCAAACGTCAAGCTGGTAATTATTCAGCGCTGAAAACGTACTTTTTAACAAAATAATAATCTATCAAGTGACCCTATTAGAAAAACATTGTAATAAGCTATTTTACATCTTCCTTACCTCAAATGATTGACTTCGTTTGCACATCAAACCTGCGAAAGTAAGACTCCAGATCCATTCTTCTGACCGTGGTCTAAAATTGCCACAGGAAAAAGGGGATTTTGATCCATCACATTAGGCGCACAATAAAAAGGTTCCCGCCGCTTATGACCTAATTAACTATTTCAGGTCGTAGCTAATGTTGTCTAGTATTTATGTCAGTTTTCAGATTTAAAATGTGTGATTTGACAGCAGCGATAATAAGAGAAAAAACATCAGAATTAGAATTCTAAAATTAGAAGGCTCCGGCTGGAAAGGGTTAACGTCAGAATTGTCAGCCGAAGTCGGGACTGCGTAAGGGAACTATGCTAGCTACAAAAGCAATGCAAATAGTTTATGCTGCGCTATTTGACGTTGACTGAGTGACCACCAGCAGTAGTTTCACTTTATCATAGCGGCGACGATTATATTATCTTATTGTCATCTACATGAATTTATTTAATCATCGTCATCATGGGCACACACGCACTGCCTCTTCCTGCTGCCCCCTCCCTGCTAGTTACTCTATGCTTACCGCTTCAACTACTGCTCACTCTATCCCTCAGAGCTTTACTTCTTTTGGCCCACAAATTCTCCGCACCCCCTTGCCATAGCGCTTTTGAGAGTCCATTTCGACAACCCTCATCCACAGATTTTCGGCTCTGAGCCATCGCATCTGACAAGCGACACAGTTGACAGTGGGGAGGGGTGGGGCCTAGTCAGCGGCGCGGGAAGGTGCTTTGAATAGGGGGTGCTGCAGAGCGAAAAGTAAATATTTCATAGCCTACTTTAAAATTGCTGCTTCGGTTTTCAAGGGGAAAGAATTTCAGCATGCAAATACACTCTCACTCAGATAATCACTGATCACATGGTTGTCAGTTTCCAAGAATGTCCTGTCAGACAATACACAGCAATGCCAATATTGCTAGGTTACATCACAAACATATTGCCATTTAAACTTATTTTGCATGGCCAAGAGATCGGATTGACCTGAATAACAGTTCTAAAACTGTCCTGGCAGTTTGTTACTCTCTCTCGACCTGGTTACTCAGTAAAGTATTTATCTGTGTTTTGGTGAGCAATGCAAGCATTCTTGCAGATTCAGAGTGCAGGTCAGACAGCTCTTGCTGCCAGATTTTACCCATTTACTTATTTCACTTCTACAGTTGAACTTGACGAGCAATTCCCTCCACTGTCTGCAGGTGTTTTTTCCATTGGAGGGGGGTCGTCAAAGCTGCTCTGTATAAAGCTTGGTCTCCACCATCCGAGTCTCCTGTTCTTAATATTTCAGATTTTTTTTAAAGTTGTTTACGCGTTTCTGTGGCATTTCTGTGTGAGAGCTCCCAGTCGCATCACGAACTGCTACTACGCCCGACACAATCGTGATTGGTTGGGATGCGTAACATCCGTTTTTCAAAAATGAACAAACTGTTTTATCCCTTAACAAAACCAACAATTACATATATATTACATCCACCAAAACAACATTAACTGCAGTGCTTTGTGTTATTCAATAATTTAATTATTTCTATTAAATTAATGAATTTAATTTGTTTTATAAATTGTTTTTCTCAGTATAGAAAATAAAGCAAGGGGCCGCTGTCTCTGCTTTATGGGTTGATCATTGGCAAAAAAAAAAAAATTCCCATGTTATACTGGCCCCAAAAGTGCCTCGGCCCACCAGGCATTGGATCAGTATGCCAGATTACCAGTCCAGGCCTGTTCAAAAGATACAACCTAGTAGTTAATTAATGCTAATTACACTAATTAGCATACGTAAAATCGATAAATGTTTCCTAATTTGAAGTAGGGATATCCTAAACTGGTGAAACAAAGTTGGTTTAGTTTCCGTAGCTCAAACTGTTCAAAAGAGACAGCGTCATAGTTAATTAACTCTAGTGGTCATTAGACTTAGCATAAAGGGCTAACTTCGTAAAGTTTAGTTCAGTCGATTTTTGACATAGCAACTAGTTTTATTGTCAGCCTTGTTCAAAGGTATGGCCTAGAGTCTGGAAATATACAGGCGAGTAAATTCAATGTAAAGTTCAGGAGATAAATAGTTTTAAAGGCATTTATTAGCATTAGCATTAGCTTGTATTGAAAATTGACAGATTTCTGTCAGCTGCCATTTTGCCGTCTTTTGAGATATCAACCAACAAATGCACATGGTCTTATATGGGGGTGGTATCTGGATGCACAATGAATATGAAGTGCATAGGTTATTGTTCCAATAAAGAATTGCACACATGCCCATTGTGCATACATTTATTGTACAGTAATCAGCCATTTTGTCTGCCATTTTGCAAGTTATCTCTTATTCCTGAAAGGATGATAGGGAGGCATGTGTAACACACCTGTATGCCAAAGGAAAAGTGAATTGGATTTACGGTTCATGAGAAGAAGACAAATTTTCATTGTACAGAAAAATCCATCATGGCGAACGTTCAGGGTTGTTGAGGCTTTTGTGTTCATCATGAGAAATGAGGCAGGTACAAAAAAAATCTGCACTCTAGGACAAACGAGGTGGAAATGGCATCATTTTGGAGTTAGCAAATTGAATCATGTACTATAGCGCCCCTGGTAGAGGAATCAGGGCGCGGGTCTGTATGGTTGTTACACGTGGACTATTTTAACAGTATGCAAGTTTATAGCATTTTTTACCATAGACGCCAATAATAATAATAATAACAAATGGGTTTCTCCTACCGGAGAACCCCTAATAATGAAGTTTGCAAGCTTACTTTAGGTGCCAAAATGCAACAGGCCTTTTTACATACTGGCTATGACGAAAGAAAACAACTTTTAATTTTATATTATTTTCTAATATTAATATTTTGTCAAATACAATAGTCTAAAGTATGTGATTTCTAATATATGTTCTTATTTACATCTAAATTAAGTGAAGCTGAGGCAGTGGAGACAGACATGGAGTTGGCTTTTGAAGCGACCGTAACAGGTGCGGCAAAGCAGCTAAGGAGTGCTGTAGCGTTTTGAACAGGGGAATAGTGTAAATTAGTTACTGTAAATTGGAATTTTCTGTAAATGTAATACATTACTAATATTCTTACATTTATATTATTTGTTCTGTTAAAATTAAAACTACATTATAGTACAGTCAACTTAATAGATTGTATAGTCAATCTAAAAATGCCAATATAGAGCCTGAGAAAAGTGAAAGGATGGAGGCAGGGTACGATATAAAGAGAAAAACACCTGAGGAAATAGTATAGATGCAGACAGTTGAAATGAATGCAGAAGGGTCCACCAGTAGTTGAATAGCCTACCTCACAAGTCCATGATCATAAATGGAGGCAATTACAGTGATAAGTAGCAAAAAGGATGTCACCTACTTGCAACGTTCAAGCATTTCACTCGTGCGATAGCAAACGACAGATTATTATAATAAAACCATATTTGTGAAGTCAAACGATGTAGTTAAATTATAGTTAATAACCCCCCCGGGCTGTTCCACTTCAGATTCCCGGGCCGATATTTTACCCCAGTCAGCGCCTGCTGTCCTTCATGCTTATCTTGTTTGGGAATGGCATTCCAAGAGCGTGATGTATGATGGGACCAAGAAGCCGGCATCCCATGATGTTTGGATGAACCCCATCAGGTCTAAAGCGGTCTCTACAGTTCCAAAAGATATTGAAATTGTCAATAAACTTAATCTTGTGGTTGAGGCATGCCGATGTCAGCCACATATTCAGCCCAAGGATTCTGCTAAAAGATTCAATTCCTTTCCCCAAGGTTGGAATGGGGCCTGAGATGAATACATGTTGCAGTTGAAAATTGTTTATTATCTCCAGTAGCATAGAAAAATCTTTTTTTAGGATCTCAGAGCCAGTTTTCCTTTGTAGAATGTCAAAAGACCCAGCATGAATAATAATCTGCATGTTGCTTGGATGTGTAGAGAGAATGACTGGCAACATTTCTGTTAGCTCTCTGACCGATGTGTCAGCCATAGTTAGGTTTTCAGTCTTTGCCATTCTGATATGCTTGGTTATATCGTCCCCAATCAAGGTAGTATCTGTTTTATCAAATATGGAGTTTGCATCGTTTCTTCTTGCCCTTGTCCCATCAGTGGTTTTAGGGCTATTTCTTGGGTTTTGGTTAGCCTTAATGTTAGTGTTGTGGTTAGCCACCCTTGGTTCATTTACACACATTTCGTTCCGAGTCAGCGGATCATACTTGTTTTGAAGTGGTAGTTCAGGTGGTGGTGTGAGCGTCAGTGCACTCTTATTTGATTTCTTGCTGAATTTGCCTCTGTAGCGTACGATGTCAGACCAAGTCCCAGCTGGAGCTGATGCCTTCAATCTAGCACCGGTGCTGTGCCAGTAAGATGTGTCATTAGGGAAGGCTGGTTTGAAAGCCTCTGTGGTTAATCCAATGGTGTTAGCACACAACCAGGGGAGCATGTCAGCCAGGTCCGTGACAGAATGCTCTGGATTTGATGTAATCCCGTGTATAACAATCTGTGTCTGTCCATTAGCGTTTGGTAGCTCATCACCTAGAGAAGCTGCTACAGAGTCAATGTATTGTTCACTCTCACGTATTTCAAGCTGCGTTATCACATTCAGTCGCTCACTCTGAAATTGCTCACACACGTGTGCCTTATTGTCATTAATACTCACTCAATCACACGCTTACTCTCACCCACATTCACACATAAGTTTGACTGTTTTTGGTAGAATTTTTGAACTGTTTTGAAATACCTGGTCTGTAGTATTCTCTATTGTAGTATTCTCTATTGGAGCTTAAGTAAATGTTCTTACTATACTATTAATGTGTGTCTTCTATACCTATTCCATATACCATTCTGAGGCTGTCAATAGATTCAGTGGTTGGAGTTGGGTTAATACTCCTTGACGAGTTCTGTTGCTACTGATTACAAAACATATTTAATAATTCTTGACAAAGTGCTCAAATGTTTGTTTTCAACTTCCAAATAGGTGTCCAATGATTGATAAATAAAACATTTTTCTGGTAAATGATTGTACCCTAACTGAAATAGCTGTTTAGTAGGATTTCCTTTTAGTAGGAAATCATTCATGCAATGATTTTGCATACCATTGCATGAGTGACTGCCTGACACATAATTTATTATTATATTTATGATTAACAATCAAATGATTAATTACTTAGAAACTAGTTGCTAGCTGCTTCTATGCACAGTAATACCAAAGGCACTTTCATTGTCACATCAAATAATTTTCCATTCTATTTTCAGGAAAGCTAAATAGGTCCTACAACTCCTTATCAAAATACAAAATGATCTAAACAAAATTCATCTTAAAACAATTCCACATGTTAACTTTGCAGTCATGGAATTTCATGCTTTGGACTGATATTAAGAAACAAGTGTTTTTGCTGAGTATGGTCACAGAAAAAGGTATCCTTGGTTATTTGCTAGACATAGAAAGTAAGAAATCCAAAGGGGCTGATATGCTAGATCCTGGCTTATTGGTTAGTGCTGCACCAGTTGTCTCTGGAACTCTGACACATATAATTAATCTCCCATACATTTTATCTGTAAAGTTTGGAAACCACTGCTCACTCTGAATAAGGGTGGAGACCCTTGTGTCCTTCATAATTATCGTCCAATGTTTACATTTCCATCCCTTGGTAAAATTCTTGAGGCATTGGTTAAAATGTCTATGTTCCTTTTTATCAGAAAATTTCATTTTGATCTGATTTCAATCTGGTTTTAGTCCTGGGCACATTACTATTGCAGCAACTAAACTGGTTGTAAATGATATTTTCAAAGGCTTGGATGAGAAATTATATTTTCTAGCTCACAGAACCTAGCTGTGAATGTCCCTAAAATTACTACTCTACGCAGTTATTATATATAAAGTGGTGCTCCTTACAAATACCTTGTTATTTTTCTTGCTATTCGGAAGTGGGTAAAACTGCTTTTGAATATTATGTCCCACACTTTTGAATATATATGTCCCACACTCATGGAATGCCAATCAGAGTGATCTTAAGATCAAAAATGTAGTGCCTATATGTTGTTTTAAATCTCTTAGAAATGATCTTTATATTGTCTGTTGTGATTGTTTTTCTTAATCTGTGTCCTATTTCCATTTTTTATGTGTTCTATTGTTGTAATGCAGGGCTCAACTGTGAAAGAGACATGGGTCTCAGTTGAGTTCTCTGGATAAATGAAGGTAAATAAATGAATTAGACCCAGTTAAAAACATAGGCAAATTAATCTGTCTGACCTACTTGTCCTGTATAAAAAATGCAAATAATGTTTTTCTCAGATGCAAGAGCAATTAGCACATTGTCCTGGTGAGCGATTGTCACATTCACACTGACTACTTCTCAGCTGAGAACAATGTATAGACACTCAGTTAGGTACACATGCAAGAAATACCATCTACATTCTCACTTTGACTTCTGTCTTCTCCCTAGTGATTTCTTCTCACATTTTCTGGCTCAGAGCTGGTGTCTCCATACTAGCAACGTAACAAAACAAAACTCTAAGCATTAGACACTAGTCGTGGGTAATGAACCTTGCCACACGCATGAGAACTGTTAAGCAGGGGAACAGAAATCACAACATGCTGAGGAGGGTTTGTTCATAGACAATCTACGGAAAGAAGATAAATGATAAAAGACTGAATTGCAGGCTCAACCACGTATAATTGAACAGTGGGGACTCACCCACTGGTTGCGCTCCATATCTCATATCTCCATATTTTTAATTGGATAAAACTCAGATAAATCCAGTGTTCCAAAATGTTTTTTGCTTAAACCTCTGTTGAATTTTACAATGCTCAGTTCAGTTTTGAGGTTTTAGGAAACAAATGTAAAGATATCTTCATACGGAAACCTTTCTAATATTCTTACTATGCAATATTGTTAACATTGTTTTTTTTTCTTACAGGACTAGATGACTCGTGACATGTCCTGCTATTGAGGGAGTCCATGTTTCAGCTGTCAAAAAGTTACCAGGGTTACTTTATTCCACTGCAACATGGGAGGATCTAGAATTTGTGTCCAGCTGATCACTGTATATCTGATTGTGTTTCAAAATGCGGAAACTGCTTCTCTCTGCCCAGCACAGTGTGTATGTGAAACACGTCCATGGTACACTCCTCAATCTGTATATCATCAGGCTAAGACGGTGGACTGCAATGAGCTTCATCTTAGTAGGGTCCCATGGAATATTTCAGGGGACACTCAGGTGCTTCTCCTCCAGAGTAATAACATCTCATCTGTGTCTGTGGAGTTCCAGAGAGTAATCAACCTCACTGAGCTGGACCTCTCACAAAACCACTTCACTCAGATCCAAGACATTGGACTGCATCATCTTACTCAGCTTGTCACTCTCTACCTTGAGGAAAACCAGGTAAAAGAACTGCAAGATTTCTGTCTAAAGGATCTTGACAGTTTGGAAGAGCTTTACATCAACCACAACCAAATCTCCTCCATTGGTCCTAAAGCCTTCTCCGGTCTGCGAAACCTCCTTCGGCTCCATCTCAACTCCAACAAGTTGGTGGCCATAGACAGCCACTGGTTTCAGTCAATCCCTAACCTGGAGATCCTCATGATAGGGGAAAACCCCATCCTGGGGTTACAAGATATGTCCTTCCACCCCTTATCAAAGTTACATAGCCTGGTACTAGCTGGCATGGGCCTGAGGGAGGTACCTTCAGGAGCCTTCCAGGGATTGGAGTACCTGGAGAGTCTGTCCTTCTTTGATAACAAGCTAACAACAGTCCCGAAAGATGCCCTCCGAGTCTTACCAAATCTGAAGTTTTTAGACCTGAACAAGAATCCTATTGTCCGTGTGCAAGAGGGAGACTTTCATGATTTCCCCCATCTTGAGGAGTTGAGTCTCAACAACATGGAGGAACTGGTTGCCATTGATCGAGGGGCGTTCTCCAGCCTTCCGGAGATGGCAAAACTGGAAATGAATAACAACCCCCATTTAGCCTACATTGATCGTGCAGCTTTCATTGACATGGGCGGCCTGCACACTTTATTAGTCCACAACAACGATATCAGCCTCTTGTCACATGAAGTTTTATCCTCCTTCCCTAACCTGGATGAAGTGAGCCTTCACAGTAACCCCCTCAGGTGTGACTGTCTTTCTAACTGGGGACCAGTCTTTGGGAACCTGTCTACCCTCAAGCTGCTGGAGTCCCAGATCACCCTGTGTGCCTCCCCTCCCAATCTAGTTGGCCAAGCCCTCCAAGAAGTGGTCACCACCAGCTGGAATGTTGTCAGCAATACCTGCCTCCCTCATATCTTCCTCCACACATTCCCTCCTATGCTCAATGTGACTGCTGGACAACCCCTGACTCTAGACTGTTGGGCTGTTTCTGATCCTGCGCCACAGTTTTATTGGGTGACGCCAACAGGAGACAAGGTAACTTCTGAGGCTGTATCGGCAGTCATGGTGGACGGCATGAGGAAACATAGACTGCAAGAACAGGGGGCTCTCGAGATCCTCCATGTTGAACCAGCTGATTCAGGTCTGTATACATGCGTTGCGTGGAACACAGAGGGGGCAGACACACGTAGTGTGTCAGTGTATGTGGAAAAAGGAGACTGGAATGGTGGCAAACAGAATGGAGGGGGCCACATGATAAACAACACGGGTGCCCTGGTGGTCCTGCCTAAGATCATTCACTCCCAGTCAGTGGTTTTGGAGTGGAAACTCTACCCTCCCCATCTCCATGGCCATGAGGCACCTCAGCCTAAATGGGCCAGTGCAACCATGAAGATTGACAACTCTCAGATCAGCTACACAGCCAAGGTTCCAGTTGATGTTCAAGAATACAACCTGACTCACCTGTTGCCTTCAACAGAGTACAGGGTCTGTCTGACCATGGCAGCCCCAGAGCAGCAGACGCAACACTCCTGCATCAATGTAACTACTAAGGAGTCCAGTTTTGCTGTGGAGATGGTGGCCCAACCCACCAATGTGGCGCTTGCAGCTTTTATGGGTTCCATGTTTGCTATCTGTATCATGGCCTTGCTGGTCTTTTACATGGGCAGGCGTATGAAGAAGAAATCATGTCACCACTCCCTGAAGAAATACATGCAGCAAGCCACCTCCATCCCCCTGAATGAGTTATACCCTCCCCTGATCAACTTGTGGGAGAATGAGACTGAGAAAGAGAAAGAGGGCCCTGTAGATCCCCAGAGCTCTCAGATAGACACCTCAAAGACATACATGTGGTAATAAGAGTCATATGATGAAGTGACATTTAAAGACGTTTATGTACTATATGTAATCTTAGTTACTGCTCAATCTTGAGATTCAAAAATAATTTGTAATTGCGAAAGATTATATCGTATTATATAAAAAAGAACATATTTTTAGACTGAAGATCTTTCACTCGAGCACACTTAGTTGTCCTGAAAAATAATGATACTATTTTATTGCAGTTATGTTATGTAAGGAAATACGCAGAGTGGGGCAGGTTTGAAGTTTCCATGGCTAAACACCACTATAGTACATTGTAACATCAAGCATGTGTTCTTTATGTAAATCACTTTCTAGATGTTTCACAAATTTATATACAAAAGTCTTAACACAGTTGGCTAGAGCACTTAAACCAGAACCTGTTCACTGCTGCTTACTAATACCAAATCCCTGCTTAGGGTTTCTTGCATGTGTACCTGCATGTTCTACCTGTGCTTTTGAATATTTTGTCTGGTACCTTTTATCTCCTTTCACTTTGAAATATGCAGGTGTATTAGCTGACAACAAACGTTTTTCTTTTTTGGGTCAAAGGATAACTAATACTAAAATTGACTAGAGCTGAGCAGATACATAGAAAATGATTAATTGGATGATCTGCTGAAATTGTTCATTTTGATTTGTACAATTCTAAATATGATGGTTGAATTGAAATAAGTCTGCTTATATAGATGATTTGTAATGGGACAATTGACATTCAAATGTAAGTAGTAGTTTTAAGGGTAATATGAAAATAACTGCCTAGTGTATACTTGAATGTTATAAGTTTATAAATGTGTTATTCTTTTTTCTTGTTATTGTGATTTTTCAGTCAATTTGTCATGATACGGATTTTTGTCGGATATCACCCAGCTCTAGAACACTCCCTATTTCATAGCTTTTCTTGTCTTCCATTGTATTTATTGTACATTACAAATCACATCAAATAAAGGTTATTTATATAATACATTTCTTACAAGGTGCTTTCAAAATGTGAGCACACACATTAAGAAAAACAGCATTTGAATTTATGTTTACTTATTACTTTGCCCCATATCTGTTTAGTTAAATGTTTTAATCGAAAGAGTTGCATTATCGTTATGCCTATGCAGTGTCAATTAACATTACCCTACTTTTCTTTACCCTGTTCATTATCAAACCTAGATCATGATAAAGTCAGACGCAGATTAACTCTTTTTGAGAATCACTGCATGAACCGTTACAGTAAGTAGCAATGACATCATGCATTTTCCTTCACACAAAACAATATTTACTATTGACTGTATAATATATTATTGTACACAAAATTTATTTTCTTTCCAAATCTTTGTAAATTATAACAAGTTACAGTTGTACACAATGGCCAGTTACTGCATGAATTTGCACTATATTTTTTACGGTTTATTGTTTTATTTTTTTAACTGTAAAACATGCCCAACTGTATTCATGTAAACGTATTTAAGATGTTATATTTATTCAAAGTAAAATGCATTAAGTTGATGCAGTATGCTAATCAAAATATCTTCTCTGAACCAAAACAGTATTTGAGCATTTAATATCTAGAATATATGACACCACTGGTCTACAGGTGACACTGGTTTTTGACTCAATTAAACAACTTGTTGATATACATTAAATGTAAGAGACTACTTTTTTTAATTTCATGGCATAACCCAATGAAACATCTCAAAATGTTATGTTTTTGTTTATACATTTGTTTAGTTCATGAATATGAAAGTATATGAAATAACACCCACATAACTAAGAGACCGAATATATGTTTTGATCAATCAAATTGCTGTAGCAATAGGATAAATCACTAAATGAAGCGGTGTGGACTTAAACCAGCCTTGCATTATTTCAAGAAATAGTAGAGTGCAAAGTTTTAAAATGTAGGAAATAATTTTATCCAACTTGACAGTGAAATGCAGGGTATTTTGTATTATAAAGCATATTGTTGTATTTGAACTCAACAATTAATACTCCTCAACACTTTAGATATACCAGTCTGTGCTCAATAGTTAATGGGAGGTGGCTGAAGACATGTATTACTTGACAATAAATCTGTATCCCATTTATTTGAATTTCCTGTGTTACTCTTTCTATTGTCTGATATCTCTTGAAATATGCAGGAGTTAAGTAAATGCACATTAATAAATCTGCAATGCAAGAATGTTGTGTATAGGCTACCTATAGTGCTGACAAAAGACAAATCAAAATAAGTCCTAAGTCACAAATCTATTGCAGTTGTATGGTAAACTGGCATGTACAGTACCAGTCAAACACAAGGTTAGGGTCTAAACATGGCAAGCATGGTAATTCACAGGGTTAGCAGTTGCAATATGGACAATGTATGCATTGCTAGTTGAGAAATAGCAGTATATACAATTATTATTATTAATTATAAAAATTAAGCAGTATATACAATTATTAAATGCATATAAAGTTACGTTAGCAGATGTATAAGAGGAGCATTGTATAGCGGGAGAAAGATAGAGACGTGCAGTTTCAGGGGTCTCCATCCTTTTTCAGCAAGAAAGCTACTTTGTTTCCATTGTCTAAACATGTACACATGCATGATAATCGGTAGCCATAATCACACCCAAACACATCACTTTTGGTGAGTGTACCTACTTTCTGCCCACATTAATGGGTCATGATCAATACCACATCCTTTGTTAAGACATATACTGCAGCTATCTAGCTAGCTTGGATTCGCTATACTAAACCATACTTTAACATACTGTACTGTAGCAAAACAGATTTTCATGACTAACAGCACTAGGGTGGACATTACAACGGATAAAATTTCACACACATCTGTTAAATGCACAAAGAACTCTGGCTGCGCTAGAAGGCTACCACAAGGCCATAGCAAATGAATTGAAATGAACCTTCTGAGCCTCTGAGTGAAGCTTATAATTCCATTTTGCCTAAATGGTGCCAACAAAGGTCTCCTCTTTCCATTTACTACTGTAATCTCATTTCATGACAAAACTGAAAAATCACAACTGCTATAAGTGAACATCCGCTCCTTTATGATATTCATTGTGATTACATCTGCGTAATGAGGGAGTAAGACTAATTTTAGTCTAGAGATCTATGACAGCAAATTTAGATGGCTATTTTTTCCTCTATATTGCAAAATATTTCTTATTTCCGAACACCCTATACATCAAAAAAAGCAACCTTTATATGCAATATTAAGTCAATCGGCCCTACATTTGATTTCAAGATATTTAAAGGTTTTCACAAATGTTCAAGATGGAGAAATATCCAAGATGGCAGACTCTATGGGTTGTTGAGGCAATTTTGTTTCTCATGAGTAAAGATGAAGGTATTCCAAATCCTGGGTTTCTAGGTCAAATACCCTCCTTCAAAGTACCCCTAAGCAAATACAGCATAATGACTTATCTTTACCGTCCTGTCTTTCACTTTATTGATGTGTGATAACACTTTACTAACGCGGGTCATATTATCCAAGCTGTGGCGCGCAAGGAGTGTGTCATAATTTTTGTGTATCACTTAAAGGGCAGCGCTTGTTTCAGTGATAGTACATTCATGCAGTATGCTTTTTATCACCTGGCTGCATACTCCCATTCTTACAGTCTATGTCCTCGGTGACTGAATACTTCTTTCACAGCCTCTCTGAAGAATACAGTACCTAGACTGGCTAGGACCTGTGACAATACTTCAGGACTAATGGACACTGTATTACATGCAGATCTGGGCTCATTGTGAGAATTTGAGTGAAACCCAGCAATAGCTCTCCAACTTCTCCTAGGAGCTCGTACAGGTGGTGAACCCCCTAAATCTGGCATACCAGTTTCACTTCCCCTTGCAGGGTGTTCTAGCTTCCACACTGACTGACTCCAAATTGTCTGGTTGTGAACTATTTCCAACACAATCTTGTTCAGGTGTAACTACTGATTCACTGACAGATGGTGACAGTCTAGGATAAGTGATTTCCACCACCAACACCGACTCCGTTTCACTTGGATCAGCTGACCGCTCAGAAAAAATTTATACCAGTGAGCACAATGTCTGCTGGTTGAATGTTCTGCTGGGTTTTTGGTTCTGGCACAGAGATAAGACAGGGACACACCAGCACTGTGAAACCTTTTCACAGGTCCACCCTCACTTGGCTCAATAGTTTGTGTAGTACCCACAAGATCCACCACTCCAAGAATCAGTAGGATTTTCTGTATAATTTTTTTTTAGTTCCTACCTTGGACTCTGTGGCACAAGTACACCTGCTGGGCTGTCTCCATAAAAGGGCAGTACACTCATTCAACAGCATAGTCCTCACAGCTGCCTTGTGCTCAGTGTAACCAGGCAACACTTTTGGACACTATTTTTTCAAAGAAAATGTATCTGGACAACAAACTCATTTACATGGGCATTTTAATCATTTAGCTGACAGTGTTTTATACAGATATTTTGTAAAGCACTTTAATAAGCAGATTTTCCTGTACATCATGGCCTCTGTAATCAATAAATCAATCAAATGTATTTTTTAAATCTCTTTTTACATGAGCTGTTGTCACAAAGTGGTTTTTCAGATACCCAGCTTGAATCCCTGAAGAGCAAGCAACAATGCGCAGTGGCTAGGAAAAACTCCTTAGTAGGGTCAAATATTTGGATGAAACCTAGAGAGGAACCAAACTCTGAGGGGTGGCCATTTCTCTTCTCGTTGTGCCACATCACCTCAGTTGAGGATGCCTGGACCCATTTAAAAATACACTTCACTCTTTGTCAATGCATACTCCAAAAAAAATTGAATTAGAGTTTCTGATCACTGCATCTGCCAAGCACTTAATCCATCTGAATATACTGTACTGAATATAATGTCACCTCATGTGGTGAACACATACAGTGAGGGAAAAAATGATTTGATCCCCTGCTGATTTTGTACGCTTTCCCACTGACAAAGAAATGATCAGTCTATAATTTTAATAGTAGGTTTATTTGAACAGTGAGAGACAGAATAACAACAAAAAAATCTAGAAAAACGCATGTCAAAAAGTTTATAAATTGATTTGCATTTTAATGAGTGAAATAAGTATTTTATCCCCTCTCAATCAGAAAGATTTCTGGCTCCCAGGTGTCTTTTATACAGGTAACGAGCTGAGATTAGGAGCACACTCTTAAAGGGAGCAATCAATCAGATTCCAAATTCTCCACCATGGCCAAAACCAAAGAGCTGTCCAAGGATGTCAGGGACAAGATTGTAGACCTACACAAGGCTGGAATGGGCTACAAGACCATCGCCAAGCAGCTTGGTGAGAAGGTGATTATTCGCGAATGGAAGAAACACCAAAGAACTGTCAATCTCCCCCGGTCTGGGGTTCCATGCAAGATCTCACCTCGTGGAGTTGCAATGATCATGAGAACAGTGAGGAATCAGCCCAGAACTACATGGGAGGATCTTGTCAATGATATCAAGGCAGTTGGGACCATAGTCATTAAGAAAACAATTGGTAACACACTACGCCGTGAAGGACTGAAATCTTGAAGCGCCCGCAAGGTCCCCCTGCTCAAGAAATCACATGTACAGGCCCATCTGAAGTTTGCCAATGAACATCTGAATGATTCAGAGGAGAACTGAGTGAAAGTGTTGTGGTCAGATGAGACCAAAATCGAGCTCCTTGGCATCAACTCAACTCGCCGTGTTTGGAGGAGGAGGAATGCTGCCTATGACCCCAAGAACACCATCCCCACCGTCAAACATGGAGGTGGAAACATTATGCTTTGGGGGTGTTTTTCTGCTAAGGGGACAAGACAACTTCACCGCATCAAAGGGACGATGGACGGGGCCATGTACCGTCAAATCTTGGGTGAGAACCTCCTTCCCTCAGCCAGGGCATTGAAAATGGGTCATGGATGGGTATTCCAGCATGACAATGACCCAAAACACACAGCCAAGGCAACAAAGGAGTGGCTCAAGAAGAAGCACATTAAGGTCCTGGAGTGCCCTAGCCAGTCTCCAGACCTTAATCCCATAGAAAATCGGTGGAGGGAGCTGAAGGTTCGAGTTGCCAAACGTCAGCCTTAACTTGGAGAAGATCTGCAAAGAGGAGTGGGACAAAATCCCTCCTGAGATGTATGCAAACCTGGTGGCCAGCCACAAGAAACGTCTGACCTCTGTGATTGCCCACAAGGGTTTTGCCACCAAGTATTAAGTAATGTTTTGCAGAGGGGTCGAATACTTCTTTCACTCATTAAAATGCAAATCAATTTATAACATTTTTGACATGTGTTTTTCTGGATTTTTTTGTTGTTATTCTGTCTCTCACTGTTCAAATAAACCTACCATTAAAATTATAGACTGATAATTTCTTTGCCAGTGGGCAAATGTACAAAATCAGCAGGGGATCAAATAATTTTTTCCCTCACTGTATACTACTTAATGACTTGTATACATACAGGGTTTGCACCCGCCCACCCGCAAAATGGCGTGTAACGCAGTCACTCTTACTAGCCACTTTGGGGGGTGGCATTCTACATTCTTATGTTTCATAAGACCTTCCATAAAAACCAACAAAATTCTTCTTCATACAATTCATCTAAAAGCCCTGGCCATTCTAGTGTTAATAACTGATTAGGCATGTGACAGTACAAGTCTTGTAACAGGCAAGTTGCCTCATCCATCTCTCTCCTTGGGTTAATGTGGAGTAATTGGGCTAACAGAGATTTGTCGACTTTAGTCTAGGGTAAAACAAGTAATTACATGTTCTGTTCAGAGATGATTTTATTAGAAATTTTAGAAAATATTTATGAATGAGTGATGGGTTGAACGTGTAGCCTATTGCCCGTTGAACAACCGAAATGTCCTTTCAATAAAAACTTTAAAGTTTTTATTACTTTAAAGTTTTTATTGAAAGAAACAGATGCAGTCATCAGGAAACATTTGTGGAGAAAAGTAGCATCAAATAAGCAAAAAGTTATGTTCGCTTGCTAAAAGTTTGCAATTAGCCTACATAAATGTTAACTTAATCGTCATAATCCACAGCTATATTTCCAGTCAAATCATTCATGTGTTTAGACCTATAATTAAATATAGCCTAATAAAAAACGACATCTAAATTACGATTCAGTAATGTCAGAGGTAGCGTGACAGTTGGGAGTTTTGGAATCAAACACAGCAACATAGCAATCCATGAATAGCATTATAATTTACTATATTCTTCCCATTTGAATCTTTAATTCTGGCCACATAAAAACAGACAGCAGGCTTGAATAAAAAGCGGTGTTTCAGTAACAGCAATTTCAGGCGGGTTCCAACATTCTCACAGATTCCCCCTGGTGGCCATTCTTTGTATGTGCAACTGAAATGCAGGGATAGCAGCAGTGAGGTTCCCGACGTAGACACATGCCTGTAACAACTGAAAACGTCCATTATCAGAATTTGCAAGACTGTGTCAGAGTCCAGTAGTACAAAGGGTGTAGTGCAACAAGGTCTCTGAGGGGCGGGGGGTATGGTTAGTGATGGGTCACAGAGTTCAGCAGGATTACAGTAGATGGAAAGAAATTGTTCCTGAGCCTGCTGGTGCGGGAATGAAGAGACCTGTACCGCCTGCCTGATGTTAAGAGGGCAAACAGTTGGTGTCAAGGGTCTCTGATGATGCCCAGCACAAGCAGACACTGCTTGTGCAAGAGGTCTTCGTTGGCTGGGAGCTAGGCACCAGTGATGTGCTGGGCAGTTTTCATCACCCGTTGTAGGGACTTCCGGTCAGCCACAGAGCACCCGCCAAACCACAATGAGCTAACATAATCGCAAAAGGTTTTCTAATGATCATTTAGCTTTTTAAAATGAACTTCGTTAAGTTTGCATACCCTGGCAGAAATAGTGACATTTTGGCATTGATTTTGAAAATATGACTGACCATGCAAAAAAACTTTTATTTAAGATTAGTGATCATACGAAGCCATTTATTATCATATAGTTGTTTGGCTCCTTGTTAAATCATAATGATAACAGAAATCACCCAAATGGCCCTGATCAAAAGTTTACTTATCCTTGAATGTTTGGCCTTGTTGCAGACAGACAAGGTGACACACACAGGTGAAAATGGCAATTAAAGGTGAGTTTCCCACACCTGTGGCTTTTTAAATTGCAATTTGTGTCTGTGTATGAATAGTCAATGAGTTTGTTAGCTCTCACGTGGATGCACTGAGCAGGTTAGATACTGAGCCATGGGGAACAGAAAAGAACTGTCTAAAGACCTGCATGACAAGGTAATGGAACTTACTAAAGATGGAAAATGATATAAAAAGATATCCAAAGCCTTGCAAATGACAGTCAGTACTGTTCAATCACTTATCAAGAAGTGGAAAATTCGGGGATCTCTTGATACCAAGCCATGGTCAGGTAGGCCAAAAAAGATTTCATCCAAAACTGCCAGAAGAATTGTTCGGGATACAAAGAAAAACCCACAGGTAACTTCAGGAGAAATACAGGCTGCTCTGGAAAAAGATGGTGTGGTTGTTTCAAGGAGCACAATACGACGATACTTGAACAAAAATGAGCTGCATGGTCAAGTTGCCAGAAAGAAGCCTTTACTGTGCCAATGCCACAAAAATGCCCGGTTAAAATATGCCCGACAACACCTTGACACGTCTCAGCTTCTGGCACTCAGTAATTTGGAGTGACAAGACCAAAATAGAGCTTTATGGTCACAACCATAAGTGTTATGTTTGGAGAGGGATCAACAAGGCCTATAGTGAACAGAATACCATCCCCACTGCGAAGCATTGTGGTCAGAGGCATCGCTAGGATCACAATACATTCGGCACGTAGCCCACCCCCCACCCCGCCCGGGACAGAAAGTACAGGGTTTTGAATGTACATGTGGAAAATTTCGATGTACACGCTAGCGGCCTACACATCTACAATGTCATAATGCGCAATCGGAATTATAGACGAATAGATCAGGGGCTATTTCTTTATTATTATTTTTTTTGGTCAATTTGAAATCCGGGGCTATTCATAAAAGATCCGGGGCTATAGCTCCGGACGCCCAGGCCTAACAACGCCAATGACGCCAAGGCCTATGGTGAACAGAATACCATCCCCACTGCGAAGCATGGTGGTCAGAGGCATCGCTAGGATCACAATACATTCAGCGCTTAGCCCACCCCCCCGCCCCGACCCGGGACAGAAAGTACAGGGTTTTGAATGTACATGCGGAAAATGTCGATGTACACGCTAGCAGCCTACACATCTACAATGTCATAATGCGCAATCGGAATTATAGACGAATAGATCAGGGGCTATTTCTTGATTATTATTATTTTTGGTCAATTTGAAATCCAGGGCTATTCATAAAAGATCCGGGTCTATAGCCCCGAACGCCCAGGCCTAACGATACCAATGATGGTGGTGGCTTACCAATGTTTTGGAGGTGTGTGACCTCTAAAGGCACTGAGAATCTCGTGAAAATTGATGGCAAGATGAATGCAGCACGTTATCAGAAAATACTGGCAGACAATTTGCATTCTTCTGCATGAAAGCTGCGCATGGGACGCTCTTGGACTTTCCAGCACGACAATGACCCTAAGCACAAGGCCAAGTTGACCCTTCAGTGGTTACAGCAGAAAAAGGTGAAGGTTCTGGAGTGACCATCACAGTCTCCTGACCTTAATATCATTGAGCCACTTTGGGGAGATCTCAAACGTGCGCTTCATGCAAGATGACCAAAGACTTTGCATGACCTGGAGGCATTTTGCTGAGATGAATGGGCAGCTATACCACCTGCAAGAATTTGGGGCCTCATAGACAACTATTACAAAAGACTGCATGCTGTAATTGATGCTAAAGGGGGCAATACACAGTATTAAGAATTAAGGCTATGCAGACTTTTGAACAGGGGTCAGTTCATTTTTTTCTTTGTTGCCATGTTTTGTTTTATGATTGTGCCATTCTGTTATGACCTACAGTTGAATGTGAATCCCAAAAGTAAAAATATATTTTGCCTGCTCACTCATGTTTTCTTTACAAATGGTACATATATTACCAATTCCCCAAGGGTATGCAAACTTTTAAACACAACTGTATGTAGATATTCCATTAAAATCAGCTGTTTCCAGCTACAATAGTCATTTACAATATTAACAATGTCTACACTGTATTTTAATGGACAAAAAAAGAGTTTTTCTTTCAAAAACAAGGACATTTCTAAGTGACCCTAAACCTTTTAATGGTAGTATATATATAGCTCTGGAAAAAATTAAGAGACCACTGCAAAATTATCAGTTTCTCTGGTTTTACTATTCATATGTATGTGTTTGAGTAAAATGAAAATTTTTGTTTTATTCTATAAACTACTGACAACATTACTCCCAAATTCCAAATAAAAATATTATCATTTAGAGTATTTATTTGTAGAAAATAACAACTGGTCAAAATAACCAAAAAAAGATGCATTGTTTTCAGACCTCAAATAATGCAAAGAAAACAAATTCATATTAATTTTTCAACAACAAAATACTGATGTTTTAACTTAGGAAGAGTTAAGAAATCAATAATTGGTAGAATAACCCTGATTTTTAATCACATCAATCACGCTTTCATGCGTCTCCACCAGTCTGTAACATTGCTTTTGGGTGACTTTATGCCACTCCTGGCACAAAAATTCAAGTAGCTTGGCTTTGTATGATGGCTTGTGACCGTCCATCTTCCTCTTGATCAAATTCCAGAGGTTTTCAATGGGGTTCAGGTCTGGAGATTGGGCTGGCCATGACAGGGTCTTGATCTGGTGGTCCTCCATCCACACCTTCATTGACCTGGCTGTGTGGCATTGAGCATGGTCCTGCTGGAAAAAAACACTCTTAGAGTTGGGGAACATTGTCAGAGCAGAAGGAAGCAAGTGTTCTTCCAGGATAACCTTGTACTTGGCTTGCTTCATGCGTCCTTCACAAAGACAAATCTGCCCGATTCCAGCCTTGCTGAAGCATCCCCAGATCATCACCGATCCTCCACCAAATTTCACAGTGGGTGTGAGACACTGTGGCTTGTAGGCCTCTCCAGGTCTCCGTCTAACCATTAGACGACCAGGTGTTGGGCAAAGCTGAAAATTTGACTCGTCAGAGAAAATGACCTTACTCCATTCCTCTACGGTCCAATCCTTATGGTCTTTTGCAAACTTCAGCCTGGCTCTTCTTTGCTTCTCATTGATTGGGCTTTTTTCTAGCTTTGCACGACTGCAGCCCTGCCCCTAGCCTGTTTTGAATCATCGTCGCTGTGCATTTCACCCCAGCTGCTGTCCATTCTTTTTGTAGGTCACTTGATGTCATCCTACGGTTTTTGAGTGACATTCGAATGAGTTGACGGTCATCTCGGTCAGTGGACTGTCGTTTTTGCCCTCTGTCAGTCTCTAGCTTTGTTGTCCCCAATGTCTGTTGCTTGACCTTGTTCTTATGAACCGCCGTCTTTGAAATTTTCAGGATGGAAGCAACTTGACGCTTACGGTATCCCTCTGCCAGTAAAGCCAGAATTGAACCCTTCTTTTCCTCACTCATAGCATTTCTTTTCAATTCTTTTGTCATGCTGAATAGTTATTTCATTCAAATTACCTTTGAGGTACTACTTGCACTGTTTTTGCCATCCAGCTAATCCTGTTGCAAGAGGATAGCGATGACCACAGCAGTGGTTTTTATACTTTTCCTTGTTAAATTAGATTTGGTTCAGGTAATCACCTAATCAATACCTCATTAAGTAAAATGAGTTGTGCCTATGTTGGATGTTACGGCCCCTTTCCCTTGGTGGCACCCCTATGGCAACTTTCCTATATAGCACTCCTATGTCGACTTCCCATTGTAGCGCTTTGGTGCTGTTAGTGCTGTTTCCTCGTGTCTATCTTGTGTCTGGCTCCCTCTATATCCTTCTCAGGTGTGCTGCGTCAGTGCTGATGAGCTGGGTGTGGGTCATCAACCCTTCCTGCATAAAAGGACCATTTCCTTTGGGTGTGGTGGAGAGGACTGTTATGCTGTCTGTGTGCACTTAATGTCATGTTACAACCTATTAGTTTTGTACTGTTTTTGGAGAACGGCTAGGTAAGACACCCTAGGGTTAACATGCTCCCGCAGATGTTGTTATACCTGTTGTTATATACACTAGGTAAGAAGCGAGTGGCTGTCCCTTTGTTTATTGCAGCAGCCAGGTTAGTGCTACAGGGTTTAGCTTGTGATAGGCAGGATATAGGTGTAGGAAAGACTAGGGACCTTCTTATCATTTTGTTACTTTGACAGCACTCGCCCAGGCCGTTCTCCTTACCCTGAATGGTAATCCTCTCTTTGTTGTTTTTTTCTCCCTGTTGTTCTTTGTCTGCGTGTTACTGTAATAAACCCCACGGATGTTGCTTTTATCTCATGGTCTGAATTGTTGTATTGTTGTATACTTGGGTGTTTGGTTGTTGTTGTTGGTGCTTGCTCCACCACACATTTTCCTGCCCCAGTGTGTCTAGGTGCGGGCAGTTGCGTGTCTCCTTAACGAGCCATAGATGGGAGGGACGTAACATATGGGGATATCTTCGTGATCCGTAGCCTGTGCTTGCACATTGGTTGTGGGGTTTATGTGTGGTAGTGCATTAGCTTGCAGGGTGTGGTATTGTTATTGGTGTCATGGCTACGTCATGGGCACAGTTATTCATTGAGGCTCCCTCGGTGGCCTTGTTAGAGAAATGTCGCAAGGTAGACCTAGGTGTGATCATTGATCATTACTCACTGCTAGTGTCTAGAAATCAGGTTAAGCCAGAGTTGAGGCGTTGTGTTTTAGAAGGGCTTGTAGAGAAGCATGTACTCCCTACCTTGGCAGTGGCACTGGGTCCTGGTCACCTGGAAGTGGGGGTGGACTTGGGCAGTACAGTTGAACCTGAGAAAGTACTTGATGGTGCTAGTACCCCTGCAAGGGATCAGTCTGAGGAAGTGGTTAAGACTCCCTTTACGTTACCTCGCTTCGATCCCATGTCTACTCCAGGATCAAGTCTGGATGCTCGTGTGAAGGTACAAATCGCCCGTCTCCAGATGGTGGAGCAGGTCAGACAAGCAGAATACACCTTCAAATTGGAGGTTCAGAAACTTGAGATTGAGGCTGACCTTAGGAGGCGGCAACTGGAGATAGATGAAAAGGTTGCTTTGGCTCACGCTGGGAAGGCACCACTGTCCTCGTCCTCTGCGCCTTTTTCTCCACATGATCAAGTAGTTGACCATTTCGATGTTAGCAAGAACATTGCTTTGGTTCCGCCATTTAGAGAGTCTGAGGTGTATTTCTATTTTGGTGTATTTGAACGCATTGCGGCGTCATTGAAATGGCCCAAGGAAGTATGGCCATTGCTTTTGCAATGCAAGCTATTTGGCAAGGCACAGGTGGTGGCGTCTGTATTGTCCCTTGAGGATAGTTTACAGTATGTGTGTGAAAAGTGCTGTCCTTCATGCATACGAGTTGGTCCCTGAGGCCTATAGGCAAAAGTTCAGAAATCATTAGAAAAACCCAAGCAGAACATATGTAGAGTATGCTCGTGAGAAACTCACTCTGTTTGATAGGTGGTGTGCTGTCAGTAACTGTACTGACTTTGTGGGTCTTCGTGAGTTGGTGTTGCTGGAGGAGTTCAAAAATAGCCTGTCGGATCGGTTAGTGGTTTATCTGAATGAACAGAAGGTGGCCACATTGTCTCAAGCGGCTGTGCTTGCTGACGAGTTTGCACTAACGCATAAGACAGTGTTTAACCTTCCCCCGTACAGAGTTCTGTAGTGTGGTGCCAACGGATACCGCACCAATCAAGAGGCCCTCATGTTCTCCTCCGCCTCGCTCTATTGAAGACCTGGAATGCTTTCACTGTCACCGAAAAGGACATGTTTTGGCTGATTGTTTGAAGCTTCGACATAGACAGACTTTGTCCCGTTCCCCTCCTTCCTCTAAATCTGTGGGATTAGTTAAGACTCTCCCTAACATTCAGAAGCAAACCCTTGAAGGGTCAAGTCGGTCACATGATCCGGGTTATGATCCTTTTATATTTACTGGCTCTGTGTCCTTAGTTGACAGTTTCGAAACTCAGGTTCCCATTAGGATCCTGAGAGACACTGGAGTATCACAGTCCGTGATCCTCTCAGATGTGCTGCCCTGGTCTGAGGATTCTTCTTGTGGGTACAGTGTCCTGTTGCAAGGAATTGAAATGGGATTTGTGCCGGTACCCTTGCACTATGTGTTTTTGCAGTCTGAGTTGATAAGTGGACGTTTCAAAGTATCTCTACAACCATCTCTTCCTGTGAAAGGGATCACCTTGGTCATGGGAAACAACATTGCAGGAGGTCTAATGAGGCCTGTATTAGAAGTGTTTGACAAACCTGAGAAGTCCCCTGGCTCAGGTGTTTTGGAGATGCACTTCCCTTCTGTCGTTCCAGCATGCGCTGTGATGGGAGCACAGTCACATCGACTGGGTAGTATGATTGCGTTAAACGATACTGTGTTTGCCCCAGTCTTTAGTCAGGATGATACATCCTGTTGGTCTCCCTCGTCCCCAGAGAAAACGAATGGTCAGGATACAGCTGCGACTACTGTGGTTAATGAGTCCTTGTTGCCAGTCAATCGGCAGAACTTGATTAGGGCTCAAAAGGGAGACCCTAGTCTTAAGACTACCACTCCGCTGTGGTAGCCCAAGAACAAGCTACAAGGCAAGCAGCAGCCTATGTTTTACTGGATGAGGTGCTAGTACGTAAGTGGTCCTCACAGAAGAGTGACGATGATATTGAGAGTTCTGTGTTTCAGATTGTTATGCCAGCTCCATGTAGACCACAAGTGTTAGCTTTGGCCCATGATTCAGCATGGTCCGGGCATTTAGAAGTTAGGAAAACTTATAACCGCGTTTTGCAGCATTTCTTTTGGCCTGGGCTAAAAAGGGATATGGCTCGTTATTGTAAGACATGTCATACCTGTCAACTCACGGGAAAACCAAATCAGATTATTCCGCCGGCTCCCCTCTACCCGATTCCTGTTATGGGTGAGCCGTTTGAAAGGGTGATAGTGGATTGTGTTGGCCCCTTACCTAAAACCAGATCAGGTAACCAGTTCCTATTGACTGTTATGTGTGCTGTTACACGGTATCCCAATGCTATACCTCTCCGTAAGATCATGTCCAAGGCAGTTCTATCAGCTCTGACCAAGTTCTTTTCCACATTTGGTCTGCCTAAAGTGATACAGACTGACTAAGGCACAAATTTTATGTCCACTTTTGCTTGTTTGCTCAGGTGCTTAAAACCCTTACTATCACTCACAAGGTATCCAGTGCGTACCATCCCGAGAGCCAAGGGGCCCTAGAACGGTGGCACCAGACCCTGAAGTCCATGTTGCAGAAGTACTGTGTGGACACTAAGAACAATTGGGACGAAGGTGTACGTTTTGTATTATTTGCCATTCGTGAAACCGTGCAGGAATCTATTGGGTTCAGCCCAGCCGAGTTGATCTCTGGTCATACAGTCAGAGGACCAATGAAGGTTTTAAAGGAACATTTATTGGATGAGTCAACCTCCCCGAAGAGAGTGTTGGACTATGTCACTCACGTCCGTGAGCGACTGCATTCGGCATGTGCTTTAGCGAGGGAAACGTTGTTCTCTACTCAGAAGCGGATGAAGGGTCATTATGACAGAAAGGCTGTTTGTTGTTCCTTGCAGCCCGGTGACCAAGTTTTAGTGCTTTTGCCTATTCCAGGTTCGTCTCTTTCCGCACATTTTTCTGGCCCTTATACAGTGGAGAAGAAGTTAAGTGAAACCGATTATGCTGTTTCAACTCCTGATCGCAAACGGCAAGGTCGTGTTTGCCATATCAACATGCTAAAACTTTATCATGCCACAGGTAACCCCCAGGAAAACTTAGATAAAATTACAGGTCCCGCTGTCTCTTCTGTCGCTTCGGTTGTGGTAGTTCCCGATGCTGTGGTGGGTTCTGTGGACGATGAAGATGGCTTAGTGCTATGCAACGCTCCCCAACAGAGCGCACGTCTGTGTAACTCTGATATGCTAGTAACTCTTCCAAGTCATCTTGTATATTTGGATGACAGACAGAAAGCTGATATTGTGAACCTCATTCAGGATTTCCTTTGTCGGTTTGGTGATGTTCCTAGTCACACTGCGGTCCTGGAGCATGACGTGAACGTTGGCGATGCTTCCCCAATCAAGCAACACGCCTATCGTGTTAACTCTACTAAAAGAGCAATGATGAAAAAGGAAGTTGCCTACCTACTGCAGAATAAGTTAGCAAACCTCAGTTCTAGTCTGTGGAGTTCCCTATGCCTGTTAATTCCAAAACCGGATGGTACTTCTAGGTTTTGCACTGATTACAGAAGGGTTAATGTGATTACGGTGCCAGATTCATTTCCAGTGCCGCGTATTGACGATTGTATCGACACGCTTGGTTCTGCTGCCTATGTCACTAAACTTGATTTGCTTAAAGGTTATTGGCAGGTTCCGTTAACCCCTCGAGCGTCCGAGATCTCAGCTTTTGTGACGCCAGATAGCTTTCTTCAGTACTCAGTTATGGCCTTCGTGTCACGGTACGGTGAGGATCAGCGCCACCGTCCCGTACACCTCCAATTCCCATCACTCCACAAACACATCCCTTGTTTCGTGTCACATGTCTTCAACTATTCACACCAGGTCCCAATCATCTCATTAGTATGTGTTTAAATGTTTCCCCTCTGCTCTCCACATTTGTTGATCATTGTTGTTGCTGTCTGTATGTACAGGTAACCGGTGAGTCCTTTTGGTTTGCAGTTTAATTATCAGCCCCTTTATTTTCATTTACGTTTGTTTGTATGCTCTGTGTTTGTTTTGATTAAAAAAACCTCTACATCGAGTGTGATCTGCCTGCGCCTGGTTCCTCCACTACCACCGCTGTTACAGAATGATCGACCCGAAAAGGAACCAGCAGGCAACCCCTCCAGGAAGAGGTTACACCTGGAGGGGTGATTGGGGGTCTGACTCCCTCTCCTCGGACGATGAGGAGGTGGTCTAGTGGGAGAGTGGAGGAAGACCCCCTGAGGGAGCAAGGCTGGGGGTCGCCCCAAGAAATTTTTGGGGGGGTGCTATGGGGCATTGACCAATGGGGAGTGGTCAAGCCCCTCACTTGGCAGGAGGAGGAGGTTCTTTAAAGGGCTCCTACAGACGATGCAGGAGGCGGAGAGGATGGGACGTAGGAGAGGAGGTCGTAGGAAGAAGCGGCAGCCTGTACCTCCTACCTGCTACGGTGTGGACTGGACGGGTAGTCCCCTGGCCATTCAGCGTGCCCCACTCCCTGCTCTGCGTCCTGCTGCCGCCCCGCGGCCTACCTCGCGGCCTACCCCGCGGCCCGCTGCTCCCTCTCCAGCTCCTCCAGCCGTCCAGTGGCCGACGCCGCCAGCTCCTCCAGCCGTCCAGTGGTCACTGCCGTCAGCTCCCCCTGCCGCCCTGTTGTCGCCGCCGCCAGAACCCGCCGAGGACTGGTCGCCGCCGCCCGATCCCGCCGGGGACTGGCCGCCGCCACCGGAGCCCGCCGAGGACTAGCCGCCACCGCCTCGACCCGCAGCGCCCTCTCCTGCCCAGGAGC